>CAUYRH010137494.1:0-45499 GCA_963574655.1 Perodicticus potto | reverse complement strand
GTACTTCAGTGACAAAAAGTAGATACTACTAGTGAAACTTATTAAATGTAGAATATCAATGTCTTCATGTAGTGATTAGGAGAATGCCATGAAGGCTATGTTTAACAGTTCGACCAAAATATTTCAGATTGTATATGAAGTTAGCACGTTGTGCCCCACGATTGCACTAATGTACACAATTATGATTTAATAAAATTATTTTTAAAAAGGAAAAAGCTTTATTAAAATTGTAATACTAAAAAAAAAAAAAGTTCCTATAAAGTGAACACAGTGTGGTTAATTTTGAACCACAGCCTAAATTTGCCAGCCAAATCTTTAGTGATAAAATGTCTTCAGACCAAAGTATAACTCTTCCAAACTTCATCACTAACTTTGTTCTCATGAGAAATGGAAAAAATAGAGAAAACCCAAACAGTTGTAGCGATGATTAGCTTTATGGGACAACTTAACTCAAATATCTGAGCAAACATTATCTGTGGGTGCATCTGTTAGGGCACTGCTGGAGGACATTAGCATTTTAACAGATGTACTGAGTCAAGGACATAAGCCTCCCCACATGGGTAGCATCATTCAATCTGTTGGGGGCCTGAACAGAACAAAAAGTGGAGGAAAGTTGCATTTGCTCTCCCCCTGCCTGAGCTGGGACATCGATTTTCTCCCCTCAGAGTGCCGGGTTCCCGTGGCACCGTACTCACACTGGAATCTACACTTTTGGAGCTCCAGCTTTCTGGATGTCAAACTACACCACTGACCTTCCTGGGTCTCCAGCTTGAAGACCACAGATCATCTCAGCCTCTATAATTAAGTGAGCCTATGCCTTATACTTTATATAAATAACATACAATACGTGTATATTTACTAATAAGATTCATACACATCTGGTACTGTCTCGTTGTGTGTTTATATTTTAAAGTTGCCTAAGTAAAGAGTGTTTTAGATCTTACTTTTCCTCTCAACACTATGTCTGAAAAATATATCCACATAACTCTATTTCTAATAGAGATAGAGTCTTGTTACCTATTTGAGTATCCCCAATCTTTCACCCATCTGATCCCCTAGATACAAATACATATTCTGTCTACAAACCCTACCCTAAAAATAATGGTTAATCAAATATTCCTATACATGCCTCCTTAGGGACCAGAACACAAGTTCCATAAGAGTGGAATGGATGGGTCTTGGGACCTAAGTATCCTAAATTAAACTAAGTATCTGCATATTACTGTCCAGATTAGCTCCTTGAATCTAGTCTCTGCTTTGCAAACGAACATTTCCGTGTTTGTTCCCTGTTTTCTCTAACGGTATCTCTTTTACATTTCCTTGTCGGTTTTCTACTTTTCAAATAACATCTCCCAATCCGTTTCCTATTAGCAAATTTTATTAATGGTACCTGTTATTGAATAGAAATTTATAATTTTTATGTAGTCAAATTCATTGGGTTTTTTTATTTTATGACTTACATTTTGGAATTAGGTATTAAATACTCTGCAAACTCAGATTTATAGAGAAATTTTCTGATATAGTTTTTCTTCACTTTATAGTTTTTACCTTTCACACTTCAGCCGGTAATCAATTTAAACCATAAATCTAAGAACTAACTTTATTTTTCTCTGTTTAGCGGGCTGCTTTCCCAACATCATTTAATAAAGAAATAATTATCTCCCACTAGGTCCACTTCTATCAGTTATCAGTTATCATGTAAATGGGTCTTGTTTGGGGGCATTCGATTCTGTTCCATTTCTGTGGCTTTGTAGTATTCTTTAGTTTCAGAATTGACAAACATTTTGCTTAGGCAAACAACTATATCATGGTATTTCTTAACTTCTGGATTCGGCTTGCTAATAGTTGAGTAAAAACTTTTGCATCTGTACTTGTGAGAGTTTGAAAGTCTCTCTCTTGACTTATATGCAGCAGGTATGATCTCTGACTTTTCCCAGCCAAGAGCACACAGACTTTAGTAGCAGGTCTCAACCTATGGGTCGCAACCCACAGGAACTATATTAAAGGGTCGTGGCATTAGGAAGGTTGAGAATCACTGCGTAGAGCATGCATAGACTCCTTGATCTTAGGGGCAATGAGTTCTGTGTCTTACTATAGAAGGTGAATCAGGATTGGGTTAATCCAGGCATAGAAATTCTACACTCCTCTGCCAGAGTTTGTTCTGACAGGCTGTGTATGACCCAGTTCTGGACAAAGAGGCATAAAAGGACACATGCTCTGGAGATTTCCTTCCTCAAAAGACAAGTAACCTCACTTGGGAAAACCTTTAACTCTGCCTCTCCCTTTCCCAGGAACTCTAGTTTGCAATTGTGGCCCTCCAAGTCATGGCATGAGGCAACAACCATAAAGATAAAAAGGCAATAATAAAAGTGGGAGAGAAAAAGGTGAAAAGGAGACTAGGTTCCTGATGGCACCACTAAGCAAGTGTATAATTTTTGTATGCAAGAAAATTAACCACCATTTGTTCAAGCATGACTAAGGTGTTAGCAATTTGAAGGTGAATTCATCCTAAATTATGTATTCTGTTTTATAGTAGGTTTCCCAGAAATAGATCCTAAGGTAAGGAGTCAAGATGTAAAAATCCTGTATAAATATTAAAAAGGGCAAAGATATGTGAAAATAATATATCAAGATCAAATTGGATTTATTCTAGTAATGTAAGGCTGACTTAACAGTTGAAAATCAGTGTAATTCACTACATCGAAATATTAGATTAGAAAAATCACACAATCATCTCAGTAGATACAGGAAAATCATTTCATTAAGCATGTATTCATGATAAAATTGGTATCATACTAGAAATATATAGGAACAGCTTATTGTGTAAAAGGTATCTGAAAATCCTATTGCAGACCTCAGGATTAATGTTAAAATATTGAAACCTTTTCTTCTGAGAACGAGAACAAGATGTGGATGCCCATTGTCACTGCTTCTCATCATCACAGGACCAGCTATTAAAATAAGGCAAAGCAAGAAAAAAGAAAAAAAATTAGAAGAAAAAAATTAAATGATTATTTTTCCAAAGGACATGATAGGTATTAAAAAGAAACTATAGATAACTTTAGAGTTATTACATAAATTCAGAATAATTACAAAATCTGTTTTAAGTCCATATGCTAGCAAGAAACAAAATTTAAATTTTAAAGTTTAAATTTAAAAAATATTGATAATAACATTAAAAACATCTAAAAGCTTAGTGAAAAATCTAATGACTGCAAAAAGACTATGAAATACTAATACATATGTATTATTGAGAGAAATAAAGAAGCCCAAGTAAATATTGAGATGTAATATGTTTGTGTATTGCCAATCAATAATGTACAGATGTCAATTTCCATGGTTGATCTATAGATTCAATAAAATTCCAAACAAAATCTCATCAAGCCTGTTTTTGGAAACGGGCTAACTTACACAGTATATGGAAACAAAAAGGATCAATAATAGCTGAGATCTCTTAAGGAAAAAAAATTGGGAAATTTCTGCTACTGAATATGATGATACAATAGTTAAGACAGTGATGTATTGGTATAAAAATAGACAAAGGAACCAGGGTAACAGAATAGAGAGTCTAGAGCAAGATGGTAGAATAGGAAGCCACAGGCCCTCCTTCCCTCCATGGGAATACTGACTCAAAAAGAATACAAGGTGAATATGCCTCTGTGAGAATTCCAGAAGCCAGTCAGGAGGTTCCTGCACCAGAGGAGAGATGAAACCAGTCACTTCGAAGCCATTAGGCAACTTCTTGGTACTGACTCAGTATAATCCCCTGCCTGGTCAGCATGGCAAAATCTTAAAGAAACTCCAAGCTCCCAGACTTTCTTTCTGTGGAAAGGAGAAAAGAAGGCTGACATGTAAGTCCAACACTCAGAATTGTCAGGTGGGTGACGAGAGACTGTTTTTGCCTTTCCTGAACCCAAATGCAGACCGGAAGGACATCATGTGGGGGCACTGAGAACAAAGGCAAGGGTTTAGAGCTCTCACTCACCATGGTATCTGCCTCTGGCTCAGCACAATGCATAAAGCACAAACCCTCACAACTTCTGACTTCTCCCTGGGGAGAGTTGGACCATGTAGCCAATGTTCTGGCTTGTAAGGGAATACCCAAAGGAGTGAATTTCTGCCTCAGATATTTCAGAGTGCTGATGGGCTCTGACACACTTTAGACTCTTAGGAGCTACTGGGAATTAAAAAGCTGGGTGGCTTGCTGCGGCTCCCAAGGACCCACAGAAAGCAGCTGATGCCTTTCCGTCTGAGGAGAGGAGGAAAGAGTGCAACATGAATCCAACATTCTGATGTTGGTAGCTACCCTAGGGACTGGTTTCTTTCTTAACCAACTCAGAGAGCATTTAGAGGACCCAGCTTACTCTAGAGGTTGGGGTGGAGGAACACAGAAAACAGAAGACAGATGGGTGATTTGCCGCAGGTCCAGAAAACCTGTCATGCCATGGACAGACACCATGTTTTAAAATATGAGTAATGCTATCTTCATAAAATGAATTGGGAAGAGTTACTATCTGTGCTATTTTCTGGAGCAGATTATATAGCATTGGTTTTAATAAGCATTTAAACATTTGGTAAAAATTCTTCAGTAAAACCACATGGTCCTAGAGACTTATGTTTTGGGAGTTTATAATTCTGAATTCAATTTCCTTCAAAGTCTCCATAAGACTTTTCTATATAGAAAAAGAAATTATCTATTTCATTTTGGAGATTTATATAGTTTGCATTTTTCAAGGAAGTGGTTCATTTCACTAAGGTTGTAAAATTTATGTGTGTATGATTGTTCACAATATTCCCTTATTAGCTTTTTGATATCTACAGGCTTTGTAGTGAAATTCCTCATTTTATTCCTAACATTATCATTTGTGTCTTTTCTCTTTTTTTTTCTTGTCAACGTGATGGTTAATTTTATGTGTCAACTTGAAATTGGCCATAATGCCCAGATATTTGGAAAACCATTATTCTGAATGTTTCTATGAGAATGTTTTGAGATGAGATTAACATTTTAAATCGATGGGCTTTGGGTAAAGCAGATTGCCTTCCATAATACAAGTGAGCCTCATTAAATCAGGTGAAGGCCTGAATAAAACAAAAAACTGATTGTCTCTGAGAAAGAATGATTCTGCTAGTTGATGGCCTCAGACTCCAACTATGACATCTGATAATCTTTTGCCTCCTCCTACCTTAGTAATGAATTTCAGGTGGTTTGTTATATTTTTTCTATGGTTTCGATGTATTTTATATGAAGGAAGTTTTCATTCTATTTCTATAGATGCAATTCCAGCTATTTTTTTTTACTAAGCTATAAATTAATATTTTATTTAATATATATCATCTAGGTTCATACGTGAAATAAGTTAATAACTTTATGTCTTTTAATTTCGTTTGAATCAGTAACCAAGGTTATAATAGTATCTAAATGAGATGGATGGCTTTCTTTTTTTATATTTTCTGTAGTAATCTACATGATATAGAGATATTTTATTACTCACATTTTTAATAAAATTCTTCTATCATATATTCTGGGTTGGAGATTTTCCTGGGGGAAGGTCTTTGATCTCTGCTGCTGCTTTTTTAATGATTATTGGTTTATTCATGTTCTCTCTCATACCAATTTTGGCATTTTGGAAAGTAACTCATTTCATCTATGCTTTAAATTGTACACATCTGTTTCTTCATAATATTGTCATTATTTTCAATTCTGTACTATCTGCCATCATATAGCAATTTTTTCCCTATATTTTATCTTCTTTCTTCTCTTCTTCTGTCTAGTCTAAATCAGTTTGGGTGAAGGTTTGTCTCCCAGAAATCTTTTCAAACCTAGCTCTCGATTTTGTTCTCTACTGGAAGCTTTAGGCATAAAATAATAATGTTAATTTCCTTCAAACATTTTTGTTATAAAGATTTTTATAGCTATAAATTCAAAATATCATGAAGCAAATCAGAACTTATTTGTGTATATACTGCTAAAGACCAATAGAGTTTCTTTTTCATCATGATCAGTATTTTCATTTATCTGGCCCTCTCACACTTACTTAGCATCTAAGTCATATCATCTATATCACCCCCTAATTCAACACTCAAAGTATCTGAGTTGCCCATGCAACAGCTATGTTGCAACAGTCACCACGTTATGACAAATGACATTCTTCCTAATATAAATTATGCCCCCTAAGAAAATTAAAATATCGTTTCTACTTCCATTGATTAAAAGCATGGAATTTCTTATTTTAAAAGAAATGAAAATGAGATAGGCAACTGAATGCTTTCTAAAATTTTTCATAGGGGCAATGAAATTAAACTTAGGCTAACAGAATTTAGTGTTAAAAGTGACGATAGAAATCAGAGTTCGTTGCCCTTACTTTGCGATTGAAGACTCCTTAGCCCAGAGAGTTGACATGTATAAGACGATGCAGTGAGAACTAGGACACACTCAGTCACTGATTATAGCCTGAGAATGAACTTAGGTTTTTTCTTACTGAAACATACCAGAAAAGCAGTAAAATTCCCCGAAACTACAAATGTAGCAGTGATAGTAGTGACGAAGTACAGACAGAAAATTGAGAACACAAGAAGGGAAATAGAATTTAGAGGAAGAATCCTACAGAGCAACTTTAATGAGAGAAACAAATTTGAGAACACTGTTTCAGTTACCATAGAATAATAAATAAAAACTGGCTTTTCTATTCATTTAATTTTTATAAATTAAAGCCAAAGTGTTCATTTATTTTTTATCATGTATGTATTTTGGTATTATTATTCTCATTATTAAAACAATACTTTTACCTTTAAATTATCTTTGCAATTATGGAGGATGGGAAAGAAACCAAACAGAAAATAGACATCAACATTTCTCTCACTAGATAATGTTAATTCATGACAGCATTTCCTATCTGTCACATTTGCAATGTAGGAGGGAGAGGGAAAAGTGTAACACAATTTAATTTAAGTTCTTAGCCTAATCATCAATGACCTTTAAACTCTGATACCAGTGCTACTGCCCACATACTAAATGCAATTATGGAATTTGATTTCCTGTGTGTAGTAGGCAACCAAACTGTTTTAATTGACACTGATATATATTTGTAATAACTTCTGTATAAATTAAAAATCAATGCCAATTTCAACTCTCTGGGTAATTTTTTATTGAATAGATAAAATTTCATGGGAGTTCAGCATTTGCAAATGGTAAATTATTAAGTAAAACTAATAAAAAAAATTCTAGCACAGCATCAGCTGTTATAAATCCAGAAATGGTCTTCAGGCTACAGGGCTTCCCAAGCCCATGGAGCAAACTTACCAGACTCTAAGGTTGCTTCAGAATTTAGGAAGACTTCTAAAATGTTATGAGAAGGAGAAGCTCCTCCATCACTCCAGCATTTCCTCTACTCCTGCCTTCCAACTAAACCACCAGCACATCTCAACTTCCTTCTCCCTTTTAGACCCATTTGTTGGCCCTTAAATGAGACACAGCTGAGAATAATAGAGTAATCCTCTCTACAGTCAGATGAGATACCTGCACTTACCCTGGGAGGCCAGGCCTTTAACTGTGCTAACTAGGAGAGTCAACATACATAAAAAGACTGTTCATGAAGGCACGTGCATTTTTGCACATAGCTTCACACACCCACACACACTGGAGAGGCCGCTGTTGAGGCTGTTCTGACTTCCCAGTGCCTTTTATCACCCATGAAAAGAAAAGCATGTCCCATGAACACTCAGTATCTCAGAGTACCAGGCCCGCCTAAAAGGCTAACCAACCCCTCTTTAGTACTTTCACTTAAGCTTTTCCTCCCTATATTGCTGTCTAGAATTTAACAGGAATTTCTAGACAGTAAATGCTACAGATTGAAAAGCTGTCAGAGCTATTATTTTCTTTTTCTTTTCCACATCGATTTCATCTGAGAGTGAACATATCAGCAATCAAGCCGGCCAAATCTAGATTCAAACTTCCTATATGGTTTTGAAGGTATCCCCTCTCGTAATCCAGTTATCTGGAGTTGAGTCTTCTTTATAAATTCTCATACATCCAGTGGTTGATTATAGTGGTATTTTTAGAAGTTTTTTTTCCAGGGGTCCAAGCCAGGTAGTGTTTCTCATAAAAAGATATATAAAAACGAGGCCTATGTGTTTGTGTTAAAAAGAAGAGGACTATAAGTAAATTATGTAACAGTAGATTGGTATTCAAATGAGTTGGTAAACCTATATAATCCAATTTTTGTAATATATCTTTGTATTTACATATGTGTATACGTACATATGTAACTAGATAACTATAACACAAATAATAGCATGGTAGGATATTACACATTTTTGTTTTCCTTTCACTTACCCATTTTCCCAAGATTTCTACAGTAATCTTGCATTACTCTTGTTATAAAAATATTTTTTGAAACTAGCATGAGATGAGCTATAGGAAGAATGCTTGTGGAACATAAGTCTCCTTACATAGACTCAGAAAACCCAAGAATATATAAACAGAAGGAAATTTACAATTGTATGTAAGTAAACACACAGAGAGCTCAGGAAAATAGACTTAAGCCTGTGAAAATAGCAGAGCTGAAATTGCCTCCTTGGACTATTTATATACACCCACAAAGATATTTATATAAACTTGCGGTTCAATACTTCCCATGTCACATTATTGCAATCTATGCAGCCCTGGTGGCCCCAGAAGAGTCTCCTTTACAATCCTACAATTGGGTGCCTTAGCCTTGCTCTGACATATAAATTCAAAGGGTATTGTACTATAATATGGCAAATCTTCTCCAATAACAGCTCAAAGAAACAAAAAGCCACCAAACTTCTAAATGCCATTATTTTTTAGGAGAAATGGGGGCCACAGAAGAAGAAAGAGTGTTAAAAAGCAAACAAACAAAAACAATGCTATTCTTTTCTTTTAAGCCAAAAGTACTAAATTGTAACTGCCTTGTAAGTCTCTACCAATTTGTGTGCCACGAAAATCTCAAACAGGAGTTCTCCTGGTCATCCCTCCCTAGAAAGTGGCTGCCAGAATGTTTATAAGTTCATTCCTAGTTTAAAAATCTCACCTGCAGCTCCATTCTTTGAGGGGTACAAAAATGTATTTCAAGAGGCAGTATTTTTTATATTTAAAAAAAATTATATTTTAGTTCAGATCATAATTATAGTCTCACAAAGAAATTGAGAAATGAAATTTTCTTCCTTTCTTTTTTCCCCCAGTAGATCAATGCCTTTATCCAAGCAACAGCTCATGAATAAATCTCTTTTTAAAGATCTAAAATGTGACACACGCTCATTATTTTAAAAATTCAAATAACTAAGTATATAGCTTTAAGGGGGAAAGACTGTGATACAGTGTTCTGAATCAGAGCTGCGTTCTCAATGATAAATCTTTTTTTTTTTTTAAATTATTGGGAAAGTACATTTTTGGTTAGATTACAGTAAGATCTGTGAGATCACTTTTCCTACAGATATTTCAACTGTAACAAAATAATGCAACACTAATCTGTAAGACTTTTTCAGTAATAGATGTTTTTCCTCAGTAAATCAATGCAAAGGCTAATTGGGGTGGAAGGTGACTATCTCTCGTGGTTATAAATACATTTGCATTGCTATCAATCTTTTCCACCACCAATGTTAAACGAGGCTGAACAACCTAGAGAAAAAAATAAATAAATAAATAGAATAAAAAATGGAGTTTAATGTTAGCGCATAGTAAATGCTGCCATCAAGTGGCCAAATAGAGAGTTGCTTCACAAAAACTAAAGACATTACTAACCCTGTTTATAACATGTATTCAATCTTATTTATAGTTTGATGTGTATTTTTAATAATAAATAAAGGCCAAATGTGGGCTGTGGGTCATTTTTGTATGGTCTTCATACTAAAACTGTGTTCCACAAAGCCTGAAAAAAAATACTCTTTAAGTGAATCTTCTTATAGTAGCTTGTTACTAAATCATATGTTTGTATTTCTTATCTTATCTGTTCCAATGTTATGTTTTGAAATAGTATACCTGGAATATTCAATGTTAATCCATTGAACTCTATTTTCTTATATTAAATTATAAATTATTTTATGCAATAGTCTTAGCACCTAATATGTGCAAACTTCATTTTTAATAATTTTCACCATTAATTACTTAGAACCAACTTTGAAGTAGAAGGGATATTGTTTCCCTAAAAAAACAGAGTAATTGCTTTCGTATATTAGACATTAGAAAGTACAGGTTTCCAGCCTGTTAAAGATTGGCCTCTAAGTCTCTGTGATTAATTATAAGATTAACTTATTTCCATTTTGCATAGCAGAGTAGAAAAGTATGTGGCAAAAAATCACCCCCAAAATGGTATTTTTTAAAAATCAAGAGATTTAATAATGTTCATGAGAAACAATTTTTTTTTATATACATAGTGGCAGGTGCAAAAAAATCACTGAGCCCAAGTCAGGATGTTTATTCTCAAAGACATTCTACATGATGCAGGCAGTTAAATAGCTAATCATTGCTCAATGAACAAACATTCTAAATATGCATTTCATAACTAATAGAATTTGGAAGTAGGAGCAGGTTCTGAGGTTTCCAAAGTTCTTCTAAAACCTGTAGTGTAAACTGCAAAGTATTTCTCAACAGAACATCACCTGCAACAAAATTTTAAGTAGTGTTTATTTTAAAAATCATATTCTTAGTTCTTATTTTGGACCTATTGAGTCAAAACTTCAAAGGGAAAATGGAACAAAAATTTAAATTTGTATCAGATCTTATAGTAACTTATGCAGCCTTCTAGTTTAAGAAACACGTTATTTTAGTGAATGAGAGACTAAAGTAAACTAATTCTCTTAAGATTCCAAATCCATGATTATAATTAAAAGTAGAAACCAGCCTTCTTGCCCTCTACTCTAAAATTAATTATCCTATATACTATATGAACAAGGAAATACCTTCCCATTTCAGTCTCAGAATCCTTGCACTATTACTGGGAACAACTGAGTATATGTGGAGGCATTTCTTAAGTTCTATCTTATATTCTTTAAAAAGTAAAAACTAAAAAATGCTATATTATTAAAAAGGAGAGATTATAGCATTCATTTTATTATTCATCACCACCTAAAAGTATAATAGTTTGATTTCCCATTTTAAAGGGAGCAGTATAAAATTGTTTCTGCTCCTTTCTTTACTATGAAATAAAGTCAAATATCATAAATCAAAAGATGACCCTAAATACAGTAGATTATTTGCCCAAAGAAAGGTACAGTAATTCCTTCTATAACTGAATGTGTGTGCTTTTACAATGTGACTTTGCCACCCCTGGACACTGGTTTGGTTCTTTGAGTCTGTGTCTTATTTTCACAATATGCTTCAATGCTTCTTGAAAAATGTACTAAAGTGGTCTGACAGCCCCTAGAAAACTATGTTATAATCCTCTTTTCCAAGCAGCTTAGAAGAACAGTATGACTCCTAACAGCAGAGAACAGGACAATGGGGACAGCTATCTCATTCTCCACCAACCTGGTATGATAGGTCTTCCCCCTGAGTATGTTATGACTAAAGGTGATATTCTAGGAACAACTTACAGCCAAAATAGAAAGCCACCAGGATAATTTTCACAGGGAAGTGGCAAGTTCGACAGAGACCATAGGTACCACAAGGCCGAATATACTGGAAGGAAGGAAAACTCAGCAGAAAAATATCAACATGGGGCCAGGTGTGGTGACTCACACCTATAGTCCTAGCACTCTGGGAGGCTGAAGCAAGAGAACCACTTGAGCCCAAGAGATTGAGATTGTTGTGAGCTATGACACCATGACACTCTACCACTCTACCGAGGGTGACAATTTGAGACTCTGTGTGAAAAAAAGAAAGAAGAAAAGAAAGAAAAGAAAATAACAATATGTATTATAAGTGTCCCAATAGGGAAGTAAATACGCTTAGGTGATTTAAAGAAATAAATTGAAGAGACAGAGAGAGAGAGAGAGAGAGAAAGGAGGGGAAAAGGAAGGAAGGGAGGGAGCCTGTGGAGAGAGGGAAGGAAGGAATTAAGTCGTAGGTACCTGATCATAAGGTCCTTAAATGATTCTAGTTAAGCTACAACATATGAAAGGGGATTGACTTTAACCTTTCCTCTAAAATGGACCACCAGGTTTGGAGTGAGAGCTGGAGCCAATAAAAAAAAAGGATAAATCCCCAAGAGGAGACACTTTCATATAGTTTCTAGTAAAAGGATTACACAAAATTCACATTACCTTCATGAGTTCATCTGCTATCTCTAAAAAAAACTTTAAAAATGCATCTCTTGGGTATTACAGGTGAGATTAGTTGGGAACATCATTTTCTTCCTGCATTTGAGGACACATGTGTGTTGTACTGAGAGGAGAAGGAATGGGAAAGAGGAAGCGGGGACCTGAAAGAATCAACAGCTGAACACTGGGTCAACTCTTCACCTTCCCCAGTCTAGATGTTCACTCTGGGTTAGCAGCTTCGCTTTTCAGCCATTAACTATTTTAACAGAATCACCTGCTTAAGAAATTTGCAGCGCCTGTGGCTCAAAGGAGTAAGGTGCTTGCCCCATATGCTGAGGGTGATAGGCTCAAACCCAGCGCCGGCCAAAAACTGCAAAAAAAAAAAGAAAGAAAGAAATTGCCTATGCCTTAACTTCTTGTAGCTCATCACAGAAATATAAGATATTTTGATAATATGAACAAGAATTATAGATAATGTAAACAAGAATATGTGGGCCAAGCTCTCTCACACTTACTATCTTCTGTAATGCAAGTGAGAGAATCCAAGCAAGGGCTTGGACCTCTCTTGAAGAAGAGGAAATGGGGTTTGGTTCTCAACCTCCCTAATGCTGCGACCCTTTAATACAGTTCCTGTGGGTCACGACCCACAGGTTGAGAACCTCTGTAAGGGGTGTTGGAGGTGGGTTAAGAAACAACTAGAAGGCGGCACCTGTGGCTCATCGAGTAGGGTGCCGGCCCCATATACCAAAGGTGGCGGGTTCAAACCCAGCCTTGGCGAACTGCAAAAACAGAAAAATAGCCAAGCGTTGTGGCAGGTGCCTGTAGTCCCAGCTACTCAGGAGGCTGAGGCAAGAGAATCGCCTAAGCCCAGGAGTTGGATGTTGCTGTGAGCTGTGTGATGCCACGGCACTCTACCAAGGGTGATAGAGTGAGACTCAGTCTCTACAAAAAAAAAAAAAAAAAGGAAACAACTAGAAATCTTTAAGTGAGGAAGGATGGTTCTGGTTCACATATAGAAAAAATAAGTATCTGCTATAAAACAATGCCCTTGGGGTTGACTGTGATAAAAATGAAATCCTAGGAGCTATGGCCTTGAGTACCACAGAATAATTTCCACAAACTAAATTGTTCACTTAGTTTAGGAGAAACAGATGCTCTGAACAGTAAACCAAACCTACTTTTAAATATTCTAAGGGGGCTGAAACAATAAGCAGTGTCTGATCAACTATGCTCACAGAAGACACAGCCCTTACCCCAGATTTCTGGTCTAATTAAGCTTTCAAGGATTTGTTCAACTCTAGGGTCAGAAGCACCTTACCAGTCATGATATTGGGTATCTGGCTAACAGGAGCTTAGATTTGATTTGCTTTCAAAAAAATAAAACAATATGACATGTCTTGCACTTAAGTGTCATAAAACAAATACTTGTCTGTTTCATATATTTACTTTTGCAATCATAGTCAACACTAGCTTTTCCTAGGAAAAAATGTGTTATACTCAGTATCACTACATTAAATTGAATCATTACCCAGGGTTTTTAGTTTACCATCAATCTGTTCATCCTTTGCCCACAATATGGCTGTTGAACAAATTTATTATAAATAAAGGTAAAAAATATTGTTATCTACTGGCACTCAATAAATGTAATCTATGAGAAGACAGGATAGGATTTCTAAATTCAAGGCCAATCACTAAGACTTGCCATTGGCTTGCTAAACTTAAATATCATCATGGCGGATGTCAGTAGCCAACGGCTCTCATAAGCACCTCTCTCTCTGAGCCACTTCTGTCTGTGTACACTGGCCAGAGCTTGTGTTGGGACAGTTACAAATTGTGAGGGCAAAACACTCTACACTCAAATAAAGATGCTCTCTTGTGACATTTATAGCTTGTGGTGGGTGAAATAATGGCCCCAAAGATGTTCACATCCTCATCCCCAGAACCTGTAAAAGTTATTCTATATGACAACAGGGACCTTGCAGATAAGTTAAGGGTCCTGAGGTGGGACTATCCCGGATTGTCCAGATTGATTTATGTAATCACAGTGTCCTTATAAAGGGAAGGTAAGAGCTCAGAGAGAGGAGGAGTTAGTGAGACCATGGAAGCAGAGATTGGAGCCATGCAGCCAAGAGCCGAGGAACAGGTAGTCTCTAGAAACTAGAAAAAGTCAGAAACCCCTAAAACCTCTAGAAGAAATCAGCCCTGCCAACGCCATGACATTAGCCCAGTAAAATTGTGTTAAAATCTCAGACTTAAAAGAAAACTTTGGCAAATATGAAATAATATATCTGTGCTGTTTTAAGCAACTGATGTTGTAGGAATATGTTATAGCAGCAACAGGAAACTAATACTTATCTCTTCTTTTCCATGTTAATTCAGAGTGCTTGATAGTTTACACTGTGCTTTTTTATGTAACTGACCTAAGAGTTACCTTGGTCTAACATTAGTTTGACTTTCCTACTCATACTTTGGAATTCGCATTTCTCAGGCTAGAACAAAGAAACAGACATCTATCTCCAGTGATCATAATGAAAACATGGAATCCCTACATGTTCCAGGCTTTCTCACATATGCTACCTAGCACAATTCTCACTCTATCTCTGAAAGGTAGGTGGTGGTTTCCCAATATTTCACAAAGGAAGAGACAGACCCAGGGATGAAGTAACTTTCTTCCTCAACACTGCACCTCCTCTGACAATCTTTCCCTAATCCCTCACCTGCCTGTGACCAGCTGGGCTCTCTCACCACCCCTGCGTTCCCCAAGCACCGTGAGTTGTGAGGGACCTGCTTGCTCACCACGCCCACCCTCTTTGAACAGCCTTGAAGGCAAGAACTGTGCTTCATTCATGTCTACACTTCTAGAAGAGCGGCTGGTATATAGTTGGGGTTCATTATATGTTTAATAAACGTATGAATTAAGTAAGCACAAAGAGGAAAGGTTGTGATAGCTCACGTGCCTGTCCAGATATGATATTAGGGACCTCCTGTAAGTTCTGTGACCTCAGCCAGTCTTCTCCATTAGGAACAAGCATTGATGATATATTTCAAACTCAAGGAAATTTTTAAAAAAAGAATTAAGCATCTCTGATTCTTATTTCCAGTTGCTTCTAAGCAACACTTTAGCTAAATTCAAAGTTACATAAATTTCTCCTCCTCAACTATCCCGTAAAATCCTCAGTGTTTATCTAACGAAAAAATATACCATTTCTAGATAAAGTACCTATACTCTTTTATTTGACAACTTGCCTTGTTGATAATGTTTTTAGTCATTAATTTCCGATTCAGGAAGAGGGGGCTCAGCCATTTTTCACAGTCCTGCCGAGGTCACACATACACATTTCTGCTGAATCAAGCACGAGATAACACTGGGGGGTTCACTCACCGGAAACACAGCACCCCAGCTGCCATACGATACCAACGATTAAAGCAAAATGAGAATCCGTTTTCAACCCAATAGTTTACCTAAACGTCTCTCTTCGGCAGGTTTGACCTTTATATCACGAATTTCATCTTTCTGGAAGCTCTTACATTGAGATTACTGCTTCACATGCACTCTTCATAGAAATCTGCCTAAGAATTTCTAACTGTATTTATTCATGTTGAGCATTCTGCTTAACTACCAGCCTAACAGGCAGCACAGAGAAATCACGTTTCCTGGTATTTCAGAGCTGTGAAGGTCAGACCGGTTTCATACAAAGGGAAATGAAATGTTTTGTGTCTTTAGGCTGTGTAGTATAATTTAAACACTTTCCTTACTGTTTATAGTAAGGCCTTCCCCTGTTCCTCATTTTACTGTTTTGAACATGTTCTTCTCTGCCGTCTCTCTCACACCATTTTAACCGAGCAAGGTTATTTCTAATGTTCTATTACCTGTAGAAATGATGTAACATGGACAGTCATTGACAATTAAAGCTAAAAGGAGCCTTTTTAAAACCAGAAATCAGTAGAAGTATATTACTGAAATAGTTCTGCAAACTTCCTTCATCAAGTCATTAACCCCTTGGGTGAAGTCATTTATTTTATTTTCTGTACTATTTTGAGAAGTCAGATGATCCCGTAAAGATTGCCTATTAAACTTGCACACAATGGAAACACAAGCCCAACCCTGGTTAGTATAAGTGGTTGATTTTTAATGGAGCATTTTTAAATTTATATATAATATTTGTACATATTTGTGGGGCACGTGTATTGTCCTTACACATAGACTGTGTAATGGTCATGTTAGGGTATTTGAGGTATCCTTCACGTTAGTATCATTTCTATGTGTTGGGAGCATTTCAAGGCCTTTCTTCTAGCTGCTTTGAAATATACAATCCACTGTTGCTAACTACAGTCACGCTACACAGCCATGGAACTTTAGAACTTATGCCCTCTACCTAACTGTATGTTTGCACCCACTGACCACTTCTCTTCGGCCCTCCTCCCCACACATACTTTCCCCTGCCTTTGGCATCTATCATTTTATTCTCTGCCTCCATGAAATAATAATTAAAAGAATTAATAATCTGTTGTTGTAAATTGATTCCACTCAACCATAAAACCTGTGGAAATCATGGTAAACTTATAAAAATATAAATATTATAGGGTGGCCCCTGTAGCTCAGTGGGTAGGGTGCTGGGCACATATACAAAGGCTGGCGGGTTTGAACCCAGCCCGGGCCTGCTAAACAACAATGACAACAACAACCAAAAAACAGCCAGGCGTTGTGGTGGAGTACTGTATTCCCAGCTACTTGGGAAGCTGAGGCAAGAGAATCACTTAAGCCTAAGAGTTAGAGGTTGCTGTGAGCTGTGACACCACAGCACTCTACCCAGGGCAATAGCTTGAGACTCTGCTTCAAAAAAAAAAAAAAAAAAAAAAAAAAAAAAATATATATATATATATATATATATATATTATAAATCATGAATATATTTTAAAACAATCTAATAGAGAATGAAGGAAGGCATATGGTATAAGGAATGTAATACATTGACTTTTTTGATTTTGCAAGGTAGGATTATCCCCAGATTGTTTAAAGTTGATGAATCTGGCTGGACGCTGTGTCTCACGCCTGTAATCCTAGCACTCTGGGAGGCCAAGGTGGGTGGATTGTGTTAGCTCAAGACATGGATATCAGCCTGAGCAAGAGCAAGACCCCATACCCCACAAAAAATAAAGAAAGAAAGTTGATAAATAAAACAATAGAGCTAATGTTATTTTAGAGTGTCACTCGAAGACATACATAAAAATAATATAGCCAGGCAAATTAAAAATAATATGCATTCCCTGTTTCATATGAGACTGTATGTTGTAATGATTTTAAATCTTCATAAATCATTCCATAAATTGTGATCTCAGAAAAAGTAAACTATTCCTCCAGAATTTTTTCTTAATATTAAAATATAGTAAATGTTAAGAATTAGGTCAAAAAATAAACATGCAAACATAAGTGGCTACCCTAATTAGATATTAAAATTTATCATAAAGCTATGGTAATTTTGAAACCAGAGTAAGATAAGGGAACAGAATGAAGTCTAAGAATACGTAGACAGTGGGAACTCAGCAGATGACAGGAGCTGTGTTTTACAGCAATGTGGAGGGGTCAGTGGGTCCACAGGATTGTCAGGGAAAACTAACCACTGACTGAAAGTGGATCGGCATAGATCCTGACCTCACTCTATCCAAATAAGGTCTAAACAGATCAAAAGTTTTTAAAAGTTGTATGTACACATACCCTTTAATTTAGCGATTCCAAGTCTAGGAATTTTTCCAACTTATATATTTGCTAATAACTGATACACATGTTACCGTGGAACACTTTCTAGGGTCTCTTTTTAAACTAAAAGGCAAGGTATGAAACAGTCTGTCCAGTACGTAGGTACTCGTACAGAGTATACAGCAAATATATGATATGTATTTGGGTACGTGTGCCTATGGGTTATATAATAACAGCCAATAGTAGCTGCTATTCCAGCATCTACCTTAAGCCAATAACTTGCTACAATTAACATACCTGCCTTCTCACTCTGCCCTCTCTGTTTCTCTTTCATCGTGTAAATAAATGATCTACTCCTCCAAACTAGCCCCTCTGGAGGAATACAGACTAGCACAAGTCTCTGGTCTTGACCATGTTAAGTTTGCCAATCCAGCGTCATAACTTGTCTAATATATTTGGATGGAAATCTCTCTCTGCATTATTTAGCACATAAGAGTACATAGCTTTCTGTTTTCTTAAGCAACATATAAGGAATTTAATATTTCATATTATTTAGGACAGCACTTTTTAAACATTTTAAAAAGATAAATCTATTTATCAACCAAAATTTTTCCTAGAACCTCAGTGTAATAGGTTCACAGAAGAAAAGAGATAGACAGGTTAACGGAGTAATAGAGTAACAGGGTAGAGTATAATAAATGGACCATATAGAAAGGGGCCACAGGGTTTACAGAAATCAAAAAGGCGGACGATATAATTGGATGTGCTGTTTCACCGGAGGGCGGCTGCTGTTGACCAAGTAGACCATGTGGGGCCGGGTCACTTAAGCAGGGCACGTGCTGATCAGCATGAAGCTGGCATTGATTTGTTCTCTCTCAGAAGACTGGAGTGAGGTTGTGGTCAGCTGGCTCATTTTCAGAAGCATGGACACTGGAACAGTATCTTTGCTCATTTTCAGAGCTTGTGTATTGATCTGAAGTTATCTTAAATTAACAGTAGTTACTTGTTCACAACTTGGGACTTTGGCTAAATAGCCTTTTCCTATCTTGAATGTGAACAGTAAGGACTTTATTATTGGGTCTTACTTCACACGAACATATAGGAGAGATAAGGTTTTGTCCAGATGTTTATTTGTGGAGTTACGATTCGCAGTTTGTGTTCCCACTTAAGTAATTTAAGCACTCCACATTACTGTGGAATAAAAATAGCTCTAATGGCTCAATGTTTGTGATTTACTGGGAGGAAAAAAACCTAATAGAAGACATTTAGAACACCCTGACAAAGTCAATACAGGATGCAGGATAAAATATAGCACAGGAAAGAAAAGTGATTTACTTTTTACCCATAAAATGTTCCAACGTGAGATTTTAAATTTCAAGATACCATTTAAGATGGTTAGAATGAAATCACATGAGATCATGGTAAAAAGCATAACTGACATATTAAAGTGATTTTTTTCCAATGAATGAGGGTGAAAATTTCATATAAAAAAAATCACAAAAAATGGCTGTCCTACACACCATCAGGTTAGCGATGATCATGTGATTCACTCAAGAAGAGTTTGAAAACAGTATCAAGAATTCTTTACGTTAATGCATATTCAAAGCTATAAAAAAAATTAGATAAAAAGAGGACACAGTAACTATGACATAGGAGTTACTGACACTGGATTTTATGAGGTTTCTACTGAAATACACACATATGAGGGGCAGAGAAGTATAGTGAAGTATTGTTTCATTCAATTAGGTATAAGTTAATTCACCTCAAACAGGAATATAGTGACTGGACACACATGTCTCAGGAAATTCAGTACACCCAAAGTTAAATGCACTGTGGGGAATATTTGGGCAAAGAAAAGAGGGGGGACTGGCATATTATTATGACTATACATTAGAAAATGTCAGACCAGGTTTTTAAAAAATCAGATTTAAGCACACAACTCACTGCCAGGAACCGTGTTCAAAAAGGACAAAATACTAAACACAAAATGCAGCATTAATAGAGGGTACCAATTGTCCAGAAAGTCTTACTTTACTAAAACTAGAGCATCCACAAATTCTTTATATGCCGAAAACTGAACTTCCCAAGAAATAGAGAAAGCAAAGATTGAAGCTATTATTCTGGACCACAGAAATGACCAGCAGGAAAAATTGATTGATGAAGAGGAAGTGGCAGAGGCAGCCACTTGGAGAGGATGTGAGCGTCTCAGCTTACCGTCTGCAATACCTAGTGAAAAGAACTCAAGATTCTCATGTATTTCCCCTGTTAAAGATGATCCTAAAAGGAGGCAGAGGAAGAATAATCTTATTGTAAAAAAAATATCCTGCTTTCTTCCTACAAGATCAGCTTTTAAAAGGCCACATATAAGAACTAAAGTGTATTGTGTATAGCAAATGAATAGGAAAAAGTGATAAAATCCTTAAGGTTCCCTATTAGCTAGGGATTTTTATTAAATTCTAAAACCAACATTAAAGGGTTCTATAAACTTTGTGTAAAGCCAGATTAAGGGAAACTCTAAAGGATAATAAATAAAATATAAGGCTCAGTTTTTTGTTTTCTCTACTATGGTCTTTAGAAAATCAAGAATTTCATTAGCCTGAAAAGTTAAAAGGGAGGGAGAAATGGTAAGAAAGAAATAAAACCCAAAGTCATATCAAACTAAATCCAATTTCTGTTATAGTATAATGAGAATGCCAATGAAAGGAAATAGATTAAATGGTTTACCTGGATCTCTGCAAAGCTTCTGATAAATGGCTAATGGCAGCTAAGTAGCTGGGAATGATTACTATGCATAGAGAACACTTAGACATCATTTTATTGGTTCAGTGGGCTGATGCTTAACTTAATATAGACCACAGTGGCTTGACATGGGACTTTGCCCTGGGTTGTTTTTTTTTTTCATTTTTACCAATAAAGGCATAAAAATTAATGACTTTTCATTTATTGCTGTCATTGAGACAAAATAGCAATTGTACAATATGACAGAATTGGGAGTCCAAATATTTTTAAACAGATAGGAATGATGGCTTCAATAGAAGACAAAGTTTGACAAATGCAGGCCTAATTCTTGTCTCAAAGAGCAGAAGCACACACATTCTATGAGAGCAAGGTGTTGCTCAGTTTAAAATTATACTTTACTACGAAGATAATGATAAAAGATGCCTTGCGTTGAGAGCCTTTATAAAGATTATTCCTAATCCTCAGAACCACTGCTAGTTGACATTATCTCCAATTTGAGGCGAGGAAACCGAGACTAAGAGGTTAGATAATGTGCAACAATTCTCACAAGTGAAGAAGTTTGGATTCCAATCAAATTCGTCTAATCCCCAAATGCATGCTCCTTCCAAGATGGCAGACTGCTTCCCCATCCATATTCATGGGAGCCAGACTTACCTCATTTGATTTCTAACTCCCATATGTGCTGTAGCCGTATTTTCTTTAACACTTTAATTCTTGATGCTACATCAACATGTCCCTATCTTTTATAAAGGGAAGAAATGTCATCTTTTGGTAAGTAGTTTCATTCAATTAGGTATAAATTAATTCACCTCAAACATCGTAATCTTCCCAGGGTGATATAGAACAGAGGTTGGCAAACTAAGATCTATAGGCCAAATTCAGTCCACATTCTATTTTTGTTCAGCCCACAAACTGAGAATAGCATTTTCCATTCTTAAATGGTTAAAAAAAAAAATCAAAAGAATATTTCATGACACATAAAGATTATATGAAATTCAAATTTCAGTGTCCGTAAATAAAATTTTATTGGAACACAGCCATGCTCATTCATTTACACATTGTCCCTGGCTGCTTTCATGCTACAAAGGCAGAGTTGAATAGTTGTGACAGAGACCATATGTGGCGCTTTCATTGCTTCGCACTGCTGTTAACACACTACAAATCTCAGTGATGTTATAATTCGACAGCATTTCAAGTGTCACACATATTGTCATACATTTTATTATTTTTTTACTAGTGCATATTCATCATGTCAAAAAAGTTTTTAAAAAGTGAACTTTGAGTGTTGCGCTTTTAAGGCACAGTGGAGTGTGGATTATTTTGTTATACAACTATATGGCAAAGCATTGTGTTTATTATGCAATGACACTTTAGCTGTGCTAAAAGAATATATTTTCAGACTAAGCACTCATTACAGTATCTCCAACTCACAGGAAACCAACAGTCAGAATGAGCAGAAAACTTAACACATAACATCTACTTACAGCATAATTTATTAACAACAACAATAATGGGGATAGGCGTGCAAAGTAACTTTCTGATTGGCTCATTTGTTAACCACGCAAAGGAAGCAGTTTGCTGATGGTGAATTAGAATTTTGTTTGATTGTAGCAACAATAAAGTGTGTTCAGAGAAAATAAATTTGTTCATGCCTACTAGCTTTTCAGCAAGAACCATTGATTGAAGACAGGAGGACATTGTGGCAATACCAATAGTCAATTAAAAAAAAAAAAAAGCAAATGACTTCAAGTACTTTTTCTTGGCTTTTGAAGAGTCAACAAATGTTACCAATACTGTCCAGTTGTTTACATGAGAAGTCTATTTTGAGTTTGAAGTGCCTCAAGAATTAGCCTTTATGGATAGTTTACATGAAACAACTACAGGAAAGAGTATTTTCAAAGAAGTTAAGAAAACATGGATTCAATACAACCTGAAGTGGATCTGCTAAGATGTGTTGCAAGTGATGGTGGTAAAGTACCTGTGGAGTGGGGGAGAACACAGTTGTACACATTTACAAAGCTTGTGAAAAGTCAGATGTTTAAAGTCAATGTACCCATTGTATTATTCATCAGCAGGTATTTCATGGAATATATCTGACTCTTACGATGTTACTGAACTAACAAAGTCAATGGTGAATTTCATTCACTTGTGGTCCTAGCAATCACCAGCTCCATTAAGTTTTGTCAGAAACAGAAGTTGAATATTCTGACTTACCCGACTATCAGCAGTTTGTTGGCAGTGGTAAAGTTTTATTGCAAATTTTTGAGCCTAGACCCAAGACAAAAATTGTTAAGAAATGATCAGAATCATCCCTCAACTATTATCATCAAACACTGAATAGCTTTGGAAATTAGCTTTTGCTAAAGAATTGCTAATGTTTCTTAATAAATTCAACCTAAAATTACAAGGCAAAACAGCACAGATAGTGTGAAACGCACACTGCAACAGGCCATTTTGATGACAAATAATGTGTAAGTCACAAGTAATGTCAAGCTGTTTTATGTACTTCCCATGCTGTCAAGTTAAAAGAAGATCTGCCTTCCCACACAGATTTGCAGTGGATATAGTTTCCAAATTCACCTACAGTTCCAACTGCCTTTTTGGGCCTCAATGCAAGTGCAAAGGAAATTCTCATATTTCAATGTCAATTTAAACTTACAATCGAGCAGCCACCTAGCCTTCAAAGCAAGCAATTCATCTGCACTGTAATGAAATGCTGAAAGGTAAATACCAAGCACAGAATCAGAACCTAATAGAATTCTATAAATACTGTCCAAATGATGGTATGTTTAATTAAAATGACACACTCGACGACTGATAACAGTATTTAGTAACATCTCTCTGGGTAAAAAGAGATTTTCAAAGATGAAATATGAAAACTGATGCTATAGATCTGCATTAACGGATGAATAACTGCAATTAATTTTCAATCCCAATTTACTGAAATACTACCGCTTCAAAATAATCCAATTCTTGATAACCCTTTATTACAAAAAAATTGTATTCAAGTGTTGATCTATTTTGAATTTTACCAATAAAGTACATGGAAATTTGTTTTCTTTCTCATTACAAAAGTATTTAATAGTCTCTTGGCCTTGAAACGTAAACTTTGCAAAAAGAGTTTGCCAACCCCTAGCCTACAGAAGTGCCAGAGTGTCTATTTAAGTAAAATCATAGCATGGTAAACGTCCCAGCAAACAATTATTCTAACAAAACTATTTTCATATCCCAGTAATATTACCTGACAATACTTCTATACCTGACTACAACCAAAGATAGCCCTTTCTTGGGTTATGATCCATAGTCTTAGGAAGAAAAAAATTATCTAAGAAAATAATGCAAAGTTCTGTATTAGCACTGGGCAGAGAAAAACTACTTATCCTGAACACGAGCCAACCCGGATAATTCTATTTATTTGTACTTTAGTAGAAAAAATATTTTAACTCTTCTAACTCCATTATTTCACTAAAACTCTAAAACGCTAAACAAAAACCAAAACACACCAATTGAGGTACTAGCAACCCGCCTTTTTACCTGAGTCCAAAACATTTTCCAAATGTATTCATTTGCTGTGATTTCTAATATTAATAACATTTAGATTTCTAAAATCTCAATAATTTTTTCTAATTTAAAAACAAGTAGGTTTGAATTTGACTTCATGCTACATTTCGTTTCTTTCAGCATGATAGTGGATATTTGTTGTTCTTCTGATAACATCACCTTTATTTTCTTTTGGGTAACACCCGTCCCTGTCTACCTCGTTTCTCAGTCCAAAAGTGTCTTCTGAAGGTCAACTCATGACTCAGGCTAAGCTACAGGGAGAACAATATTCCCAGCCCACGGTAAATGGCTCGGGGTGGGCATGTGAACCAATGATGGAATGTCAGTCTTAGGATTTTCCTGGAACAGGAAACAGCTTTTTGTTTTTGCTGAGGTTACTAAAATGGTAGAGAAGAAATCTCAAGCTGCTGGGTAGTCAGTTAACCATTACACACTGAAAGTCTACCCGAAAGTGAAACAGCAGAGTAGAAAGCAAAACATTCAGAGAGAAGATGGGATTAAGGGTGTCCGAAGCCAGTCCTCCCACGGGACTCTGCCGTTCAATGAGCTCACATACACTTCTCTTCTGCTGACTACTGCAACTATCCAATCATGCAGATGAGAACACCAATCTTAAGCTGGGTCTTTCTAGACAGGGCCTTTAGCTCTGTGTCATCTCCAGATCTTTCTCCTATATCTGAATGTCTCTGGTGCTTACTAGACACCTCACTCAGGCGCTGTGTGCTGCTCTGCCTGATCTCACCTGTAGCATCCATCGCTAAGTAGAGCACCATTAATGTCATCCGTAAAACCCCTGAAAGCACCTAGGACAATGATAAACTGTGAGTTACTGTCACAAATATAGTATATACTGTTTATCTGCAAAGCTTTCCTAAGCCTTTGCTTAAAATCAGATTAAATGCTTACTCTCTGTAAAGATAACAGTTATGATTTCATTTTCAAAAAAGAATGATTGTTTATCTCCCTTAATTTATCAGAAGACATTTGTTTCAATGAACTTCTCTAGTGAGTACTTCAGAGAAGTTTTTAAAATGTCAAGACACAAACTAAAGTTCACACACTTCCTGGTAGTGGTCTTTACAACCAGGTTTGAACAAAGCAAAAGGAAACGTAATCAAAATCACAGGAGTATTCCTTTAACTCTGCCTCTCACAACAGACCAAATGAATGAATTTTTAAAATTCCTATCTTAAATTAGTGAGTGGCAATATTTTACCGATGATTAGAGGAAATGGGAAAGAGCAAGTTTAAAAAAACTACCTTTATTTTTTATTTCTTTATCAGTTACATACTTTTAAACAGGGATGTGTTTCATTATTCAGACATTCAGGCAATGTTGACTTCATTAGTGTTGACAGAAAAGAAGCATAAAAATGCAAAACATTGTTGGCTTAACCTGAACATACCTGCATTACCTATTATTGACCAGTTTGTGTTGCCAAAAGATGTATTCCTTGGCATTAAAATGGAGCAATTAAAAATATTGCTAAAAAGCAAATGTCTACACACTGGTCTTTGCAGCAAATAAGGGTATTTATACTTTTAAAATATTTTAAGTCCATAATTGGATTAATATACACACCTTCTTATGTATAAGGAATTCAGATCATATAAACACTGTACAATCCAAAAAACCCTAATGACAATAAAACTAAATAGACTTACAATAAGAAATACAGATATCGCATGTATTTACAAATATCATAGACACAAAGATTTGGTCAAATACTGTAAAGAAAGAAGTGGTTTCACATTATAATGGCCAAAACATCCATCTACCTTGCTCAAAGCAAACAAAAATAAAAACTCAGTATGTATAATTCCTGTAGCTTAAGACATCACGACAGTGTACAAACAGAATGAAAACTACTAACCAAATTATACAGCAAATCTTTTCTGAGCTGAATGTAAGGTAAGTCTTTAAAATCAAGAAAAAGGTCATTCACAGGATTCAGAACAACAATGATAAACAGTGTCCTGATTTATGGTGTTCATATGGGTGCCTAATTCATCAAAAAGAATGCATTAAGCTTTTGGCTAATAAGAAAAATAAATTACAAAAGACAATTAAATCCCTGTAAATGTAATAATGAAGTTTAAAAAATGTGGGTGTATTTACTTTAACACACATTTTAAATGTTACCTTGACACAATAAAAATAAATAAGCATGCCTGGAGGCACGCACTTACAAACAAAGAACAAACTGCGTGGAAAAACTAATAACTCCAGAAATGAAAAGGAAGTATGACATTTGTTCAACATAATTAATGTTTGTAGCCAGTTTTTTGTTTGTTTTAACCCTTCTTGAAAAGTCTGGCTAGAATGTGACTAAAGTACACCTGTGTCTTTATGGCTTAAAACAAAGCATACTGGAAAGTGGAATGGGCTTCCTTTTTGTACAGAATGACTTCTTTGTTCATGTGCAGGCACTTCAAAAGACTATGGAGGCAAAGCGCCTGACCCATCTTCTCCAAGGTATTTTCCAAACATTGAAATTATGTGAAAGAGCGAGAAGATACCAGAGAAACAGCAGAGTTGAATACAACAGACTAATGTGCACAAAGGCCAGAGAGTAACCCAGTTTTTTATTGCTGGGTTTTTTTTTAATCAAAGAGCAAAATAATTAATAAACAGACACCATTGCATGGCACATCCAAAGTTCCTGCGTAAGGGAGAATGTAATCACTCAGCAGTAGGTTGCAGTGGGGTCTCTTTAGGCTTCAACCTTACACATCGCAACAAGGTTCACATTTATTTCTTCTCCTTAGTGTATTTCTTTAAAATTCCAACACTTATCACTTCTTTAAGTATTCACTTCTTGCTGTCTAACATACATTATTATCTGGAAGCAGAAAGTTACGTTATACAAATATTTTGCATTTTTAAAAATAAGCGCTTTTGCCGCTTCTGCAACACGGTACTTCACACAGTGGTGTAAGAACAGGAGAGCTCGTGTTTACCGGCTACTGCCACCACTGGCCCGCTACCGTCTGCCAAACCACAGAGCTTTGTCCTCAGTACCTCTGGGCGGTGACTGTACCAAGATTTCGCAGAGAGAATGTTAATATGACTCGTGAATAACAGTACCATCACAATACTGAAATCAATGGAGATGTCACAAAATAGGAACTTCTCAAAGAATAACTTCTTTTAAACATTTGGGCAATGCTGTTGCCTGTGGCACTGCCCACTGGGGAAAGAAACTGCTGTTTGATTATGCTCTTGCAGAAGTTACAAAAAAACAGATTAGGCATAAAAGTGGTTGACATTTAAGATACTGTACTGCCTTCTACAATAGAAGAGCTTCTAAAAAAATGTTCTATAGAACGGTATTCGTCAATACCATCTCACTGGTCCATTCCATTCATTGATGGGCAAAGCACTCATGTTTCGACAAAACTTTAAAGCTTCCATAAAAGTTAAATTAGAAAAAAATATGAATGTAAGACAACCACAAAATGAAGTATGAAAGTATGACATTTTTGTTTCTAAGAGTGAGTCCTTGAAAATACACGTGGTCACTACAGAGATGATTTAATCGCGAGACGGCAGATGATGCGTGAGTAGCTCCCAAGGTCTGTCTGTGTCCAGGGTCATTTGTGGCGCTGTATGGTTTTCCTTTTCCTTCGTTTGAAAAAACAGCAGCACCTGCAGATAAGGGAAATACTTTCCTTTACTATAAAAGTACTAAAATGTTACAAAGCAAAGTTGAATCTATCACATGAGCTTACATGACTGTAAAAAGCAACATGCTAGTGCAAGGTGAACAGTGAGTACACCAAGGCAGCATATATATTAGTGAAATGGGACAGAGCTGTTACTATTACATTTCTTTAACATGCCTTTTAGGAACAGCAAGACGCTGAATGCAACATGAAAAGGAGCCACGAAATTCAAAAGGCTTTTTACCAAGACTACCTGAGAAGGTAAAGCTGAATCCCAGCTGACCCATCATTTTTACTCAGGATGTTTGATAATCTCTGACACTGGCAAGCTTTTAAGTTTGTCCTATGTATTCCTGCTCAATGATTTTTATACATGATTTTTGAGGCCCTCATTAAAAATGCAATAAATAATGACTCTAATGTTGAATTATTTTCACCAAGAATCAGTTTAGTTTCCAAAAGTGAAGAAGAAAACTCCAGCATACACTATTCAATTAACATTTCCCACCATATTTGCAAACTAGAAAAGAGAAAATACATTAAAATGGAATGTCAAGGCTGGTATTTTTTAATTCTTTAAAAGTTAAAGAGGATCAAGCTTATTAGAAGTTATTTTAGCGAAGGTAAAACTTATGCTTAACATTTAAAATAGAACAATCCAAGTGATTCAGATTTGTAAGTCACAACTATGTATTTCAAACAATGAAGTTCTGATTTTGATTCCTAGAAAAAAAATCTAGATATGATCCCTGAGATAATAGTTTCTCTCACAATAATTCTCCTGGACATAAGATACAGCACACCTTGGCCACTGTGGAACATGCCTGAGGCTGGCATGAACTGAAAAATGAGAATCACTCATCAGTTCCCAGTGCAAAAAATGAAACACACACACCAAACCACATTCTGAAAGCCTGGCTTTCCTTCAAATAAAGACAAAAAGGTATGGCTTCAAGCAAAAAAATACAGCATTTTTTCCTTTCCACCCTTGAAAGTCAATTTACCAGAACATAACAAAATGACGGGCACTACGCAAAGTGAGGCACTTTTTTAAAAAAGCCTTTAAATAGTCACCTCTAATTCCGAGGGTTGAGTTTATTTTAGGTACAGGCAAGCATGGCTGGCTATCCCTTGGCTATCCCTAAATTTTCCAACATTGAAGTGCAGTGCGTGTGTGTGTCTAAGTCTTATTTTGTAATTGCAAGGCATATATATGTACATGGGGTGTGTGTCTATAATCTTATTTTATAATGCAAGCCGTATTTATATACATGATTTCATCACCAAAAGCTGTTATGTCAAAGACTGTGCGTAACATGACCTGATCTTATAAATATGTTCCTATAATTCCTATCAACCTACATTCATAAAATATAAACTCAACATTTGCAAGCTAAGCATAATAGATACCATGCTGTTTCAAGCATCCGAACCAGCAAGAGATTATGGAAGAGGAAGTAACTGCTAAATATGTTCTATATATTCCTGCAAGACAAATATAAACAGAAATCCATACTGTCCAGTTAAGCTGCACAATCTCCCTGCTCACATTATCTCACATTTCAGATCATTTATTATGATTTATGGCATGATGACACCATTGTGGGGGCACCGAAAGCCGAAGGATACAACTGTATGTTTTAAGTGCACCAAATAGTGCATGATGACTAGAATATGGACAGTGAATAATTCAAAATTGTGTATCAGCTGATAAAGATTGAGCTAGAAATATGTACAATTATGAATATTACAAATTTTATTCTTACAAAGATAAACCACTGGAAAGAACTAAAATGAATTACCCAGTCAAGGGCCTAGAGATGGGCTGCCATAGTAAAATAAGAGCCTAAGGATAAGAGATTTTTCCTGGATTTAAAAAAAAAGTCAAATTTATTTTTAACTGTCACGAAATTCAAACCTATCTCAAAACTCATATAAATTTTTTGAAGCAGAAAAGCAAAACCCAACATTATCTAAGCCAAAATACTCTTAAAAATATAAATTACTTTATTCCTTTTATTTTTTATTTTATTTTACTATATATTTTTACTTTTTATTTTATTTTACTTTATTTTTATAATATAAAAATATGAATTACTAAAAATATAAATTACTCCATTACTCCAAAATGAACTTTTCAATTAGACTTAGAAAAGTCAGAAAACGTCTATATGGTAGAAAACGAAACATGAAAAAATAGGTATGTAGAAGAATCAGGAAAATATTTATAATATTTAGTTTAAAACTCTGGTAATATTGAAACAGAAGTTCATTAACTGTTCAATATAAAGTACTTTTAATAATGTTCACTGTTCCTAAATACTGTCCTTGGTCTTTTCCAATTACAAAATACATTCTTTCCAAAATTTTCTACAACAGGTATTTTAAGTTGTGTAATGCCTTTCATAAAGGAATTTAACAGGTATTTTAACAAACAAGCTCAAGTCCCAGATTCTAAACTTGTATAAGTGATTTGTCCCCCTAGTTTATTTTTCCAGTATTGCTTTCACTTGAGAGTCAAGTTCTTCCCGTGTAAGCTTTCCTTTATTAGCATAAGTATAACTGAACATATAAATCTATGCCTAGCATTTATTTGAGACTAAGTAATATTTTCACATGAAATCTAATGATCTAGATCCTTTAAATTTAAACACAATCCAAAAAGACATCTATTTTTTAGAAATAAACCCCACTAAAATATTTGCAGTACAGCTAGCATGCTATTAAAGTGACTACCACCAGAGAGCAGCATTGCTTCGTGTGCTAAGACGCCCACTACAAACACAACAAAGATGCTCTCAAGACACAGTGTTACTTACGAAAGTCTGAAAGTAAATAGATATTTTAACCTTATGGCTTATTTACTAAGATAACAGTCAGTGACAAAACATCTTATTTATAGTCTAGGTAATTAAGAAATTAGGTCTCATTTCAATTGTTTCCTGTCCCTAGCACTGCTCCCACATAGCACACTGTTTTATTTCACTGTATTTAACTAAGTCCTACTTTGAAATCCTTACCCAGGACATCTTCACTGATCTTCCCAGCTGGAAGTACATATCCCATTCTGCAAACGCCAATACACTGTATCCTTTTCCCATAGTGCTAATCCCAAAATACTTTGTATTAGACCAATGACCCTCAACATTTATTCTCACTAGAATCACCTTGGAAACTTTCATAAAATACTAATAACCAGACTCCACTACAGAGCAACTAGTAAAATCAGAAACTTCGAAAGTACAGTTTAAGTATTAGCATATTTTTAAAACCACCCCAGTGACTGTACTGTGAAGTCGGGGTTGAGAACCACTGTGTGAAAGTCACTGTGTGCTTTCCGTCCTCCCTGAGGGTCTAACACACATAAACCTTCACATATCTTCATAATGATCATATTAGCAGGCGAACAAGATCTGGCCAGTAAATGCTGCAAGAAGGAAAAAAAGAGAGAGGGGGAAGGGGAATGATTTCCTATCACTTAAAAAATAAATAGCTAAATTAAAGGAAACTTTGTTCACTTAAATTCCTGAAAAGAATGATGAAAATGCTACCATGTGTTATCACCTGCCTTATACATACATATACATGTACGTATTGTACTAGAATATTTTCCATCATTTGGAAATCATGTATTTACCCCAATGAGGTACTATTCTGAGAAATGTGAGGATAAATGCCCATCATGGAATATATTCTACTTAATGGGATGTGGTGAGAGTAATTTCTGCCAGTCATAGGTAAGAAGAATGACGGAAAGAAAAGAGATTCTGAGAGAGAAATTCTAAGCAGGTTCCTAACTAGAGACTAGAACCCAAAATATGCCCATAAATTGGTGGCAGAGAGAAGATGCAATTAGAATAAGAGCCAGGCACAGTGGCTCGCACACCTGTAGTCCTAGCTACTGGAGAAGCTAAGGCAAGAGATTCACGTTAGCCCAGAAGTTCAAAGCAAGTCTGGTCAACCTTGTCAGACACCACGCTCCAAAAAAGCAAAATGAAAAAGAAAGAAAGGAAAAGAAAATCATGCTCACATTTCATAGTCACAGATTAAAAGGATATAAGGAATACAATAATGAACTTGCAAAATATTAAAATAAACCTAAACAAAAGGAAATATAAAACCTTTTGTGCTTAAAGGAGTTCTTACCTAGTGAAGAAGTAGGAAGGTTATGATGTGCTGAACCCTCCTGAGCTAAAGCTTCGCTGATCTCATGGACTGCTACCTTTTCTCTTTGTGTTAACAACCACTTTATTAAAATATAATTCACATATCATAAAATTCACTTTTTGACTGTGACTATAATTCAATGTATAATTTTAGTACATTCACAGAGTTGTACAGCTGTCACCACTATCTAATTTCACAACATTGTCATCATCCCATAAAGAAACCCATTATGTACTATCTAACTTCCTCTCTCCTCTCTAGGCAATCAATAACCTTTTTGTGTGTACCTCCATATTTGCCTGTTCTGGACATTTCATTTAAATGGAATCATAAAATGTGGTCTTTTGTGTCTGACTTCTTTCACTCAGCATAATGTTTCAATTTAATTTCTTCCTGTTGCCACATACCCACTATATGGGTATACTAAGTTATTTAGTAATGATTGACTGAAGCATACTGTTTTAGCTACTAAGGATGTGATGATGAAAAAGAACTTGTTTTCAAAATATTCAAGAAGTTTCAAGAAGCGGGAGATACATAAAAAGAATAGTATTAACAAAGGCAGACTTAAGGAACCAAATGGAATATAGGGTTCAGAATAGAAAATGGGCTGGAAATATAGGCAGGGGATAAAGGACGAAGGTATGAAGAGGCTGTGCCACATCAAGGAATCTGGACATGATGTTGCAAGCAATGGAGAACCTTTCCTTCAGGAAAAGCCTTCCCACCATCTCTTTCTTTGTCATCCTCTAACACCTACAGATGGAGACCTCAACCCAAAACATACACATTTACACTCATCATGGTGAAATAAATTACCATGCCAGGCTTCAAAACCACATCCATAAAGCATTCTCTTGACCATCCCGGTCAGGAAGCAATCTTTCTCTCTACAAATGCTAGCCATTTTTGATAACTTTCTCATAGTATAACTCATATGCAGGCACTTCACAATGCAACAGAAATCTTCCCTGCTAGTTTGTAATAAAGTAAGGACCGTAGCAGGTGTAGCTGAAATCTCGGCAGTGTAATTGTTGACTGAATAAACAGATAAATACAATAGATTAGATTAAAAACAGGTCTCTAGGAGGACATGAAAACAAAAAAGCTGGACTCAATGAAGAGTGTGGGTATGGAGTGAACACACCCATAGTCAATGAAGAGTGTGGGTAGGGAGTGAACACAATGGAGTCAATGAAGAGTGTGTATGTAGAGTGAACACGGCCAGAATCAATGAAGGGTGTGGGTAGGGAGTGAATACAGCAGAGTCAATAAAGAGTATGTGTACAGAGTGAATACAGCAGAGTCAATGAAGAGTGTGTGCATGAAGTGAACACAGCCAGAGTCAATGAAGATTGTGTGTATGGAGTGAATACAACAGAGCCAAGAAGAGTGTGTGTATGGAGTGAATACAGCAGAGTCAATGAAGAGTGTGTGTTTGGAGTGAACACAGCCAGACTTAATGAAGATTGTGTGTATGGAGTGAATACAGCAGAATGAATGAAGAGTGCGTGTGTGGAATGAACACAGCCAGAGTTAATGAAGAGTGTGTGTATGGAGCGAATACAGCAAAGTCAACGAAGAGTGTGTGCATGAAGTGAATGCAGCCAGAGTCAATGAAGAGTGTGTGTGTATGGAGTGAACACAGCAGAGTCAATGAAGAGTGTGTGTATGGAGTGAATACAGCAGAGTCAATGAAGAGTGTGTGTGTATGGAGTGAACACAGCAGAGTCAATGAAGAGTGTGTGTATGGAGTAAATACAGCAGAGTCAATGAAGAGTGTGTGTATGGAGTGAACACAGCCAGAGTCAATGAAGAGTGTGGGTAGAGAGTGAACACAATGAAGTTAATGAAGAGAATGTGTATGGAGTGAATACAGCAGAATTAATGAAGAGTGTGTGTGTGTGGAGTGAACACAGCCAGAGTCAATGAAGAGTGTGTGTATGGAGTGAATACAGCAGAGTCAATGAAGAGTGTGTGTATGGAGTGAATACAGCAGAGTCAATGAAGAGTGTGTGTATGGAGTGAACACAGCAGAGTCAATGAAGAGTGTGTGTATGGAGTGAATACAGCAAAGTCAATGAAGAGTGTGTGCATGAAGTGAAGACAGCCAGAATCAATGAAGATTATGTGTATGGAGTGAATACAACAGAGTCAAGAAGAGTATGTGTGTGGAGTGAACACAACAGAGTCAATGAAGAGTGTGAGTATGGAGTGAACACAGCCAGAGTCAATGAAGAGTGTGTGTATGGAGTGAATACAGCAGAGTCAATGAAGATTGTGTGTATGAAGTGAATACAGCAGAGTCAATGAAGAGTGTGTGTGTCAAGTGAACACAGCCAGAGTCAATGAAGAGTATGTGTATGGAGTGAATACAGCAGAATCGATGAAGACTGTGTGTGTGGAGTGAACACAGCCATAGTCAATGAGAAGAGTTTGTGTATGGAGTGGATACAGCAGAATCAATGAAGAGTGTGTGTGTATGGAGTGAACACAGCAGAGTCAATGAAGAGTGTGTGTGTGGAGTGAATACAGCAGTCAATGAAGAGTGTGTGTATGGAGTGAATACAGCAGAGTCAATGAAGAGTGTGTGTATGGAGTGAATACAGCAAAGTCAATGAAGAGTGTGTGTATGGAGTGAACACAGCAGAGTCAATGAAGAGTGTGTGTATGGAGTGAACACAGGGGACACTGGCTAGGGGCAGCACAAGTCTGGTAAGAACAAGATGAGGAAGGTCACTGGGAGCTGAAAGAAATAATTAAGGGTGATAATAGTGGCCGCATGCCTGCCATGTGCCAGATGAAATACCACAGCTTTATCATTTTTCTCAGCAACCTCCGAGGTAGATATTATTAGTCTCAGTTTACAAAAAAAGGAACAAGCTCTCTTGAAGGTAACAAATAAGTGGCAGAAATGGGATTCTACAACCTATGTGTAGCTGCACAGGATGCATGCATGCTGAGCTGCACACAGCCACTCTGCTTTCATACTGTGCTTCAGGTTGTACCTGAAATTCACAAGCAAACACATGCAATTTGCTTATGTATTTTTATTTTTGACTTAAAAACACACAAGTATATAACTAATAATATCCTGAAATATACGAAGCTTAGTCATGTTTTCAATCAATTCTATAATCAAAACTGATTTAAATGGGCTTGGTGCCCATAGCTCAGTGTTTACAGCGCCAGCCACATACACTGAGGCTGATGGGTTCGAGCCCAGCCTGGGCCTGCTAAACAACAATGACAACTGCAACAAAAAATAGCTGGGCATTGTAGCAGGAGCCTATAGTCCCAGCCTTGGGAGACTGAGGCAGGAGAATCGCTGAAGCCCAAGTGTATGAGGTTGCTGTGAGCTGTGACGCCATAGCACTCTACCAATTGGGGGCAACAAAGTGAGACTTTGTCTCAAAAAAAAAAACCTAATTGAAATGAATCTTTGATCACTATTCTTTAGAAAGAAAGATCCATAAAAGTTTCCTAATTGTACAGCCAGATTATGAGTATTAACTTAAAAATATAAGGTTCCTTTTGGATATGAATAAAAAGCTTCAAAATTTACTAATCTGGGCAACTTCCTTTATTCACACCCAGGCTGACCCAAACTTTGTCTTTGAATGGAGAGAAGCATTTTAAACACAGTTATTACAACAAAAGGCAAATGTTAGAATTATTTTAATATTTCTACTAATAAGAACATTATTTGTCATAATATCTGCAATTATCAGACACTACTTAGATGAGGATTTTTAAAATTACTTTCTCACTGTAAGTTTATCATAGAATTCATCAATCTTGTATTCAAGGATAAGGACAATTGGTTAGTCAACAAAATACTATTTTAGTGACACTATTCCAGAGGGGGAGAGGATCTGCTGAATGTAGGAGTATTTAATAATTACAAACAGGAAAAAACAAAGCTTAACTCAAAAACCTATCTTTCTCTTTAATACAGTAAATAAAAACTATGTTACAAAATGAATGCACAAGCACAAGCAGAGTTGGCAATTAAAAAGTGGCCCCAAATCTATGTAACTGGAAGCAGAAAGTTGCAGCAGGCAAAAGAGCTCCTGAAATAATTGTTTCTTCCTTATTCAGGGATATATTAATGATATGAAATATTTTGGAATAACTTCCACCAATTATGATTTCTATGTTAGGAGGTTTGTTTTCAAAAAACACAAAATGGTGCTAAATCTTTTAAATCATAGTCAACGGAGCTATTTCTGCCTGCCTACACTTGAGAACTCACCACATGTTCAACACTTTCTGGCAGCTATACATACACACACAAAAAAAGAACAAAAACAAAACAAAACAAAAAAAATACAAGGAAAAAAAGAGAAAGAGAAAATCATCAGAAATAGCCCAAATTCAAATTATCACATTGTTTTTCATGCTTAAATTTTTCCAATGTTATTATAATGTATTTTAAAAATTTTAAAATATTAATGCATGCATCATTTTACAAAATTAATAATTATTCTTATAGGAAAAAATGTATCAATAGTACGACAATTATTTACATGCATCAACATTGCTAAAAATCAAAAGCTAAAAATATGCTGTTAATTCCAAAAAAGAATTTGATCACAGTTCTTAAATAGCTATCTTTGTTATTTTAAACTATGTACTGGAATAGCACAATTTTAAATGTAGTAATTAAAATAATTAAGCATACAACTTGTTTTGCATGCATCTATTCCCTGAAAAAAAATTCCTGAAATAACTGTACATGACTATAAATCTCAAACATGCATAGTTTAAGAATAAAAAGTGATTAAAACAAGCAAAACACAAATACATACTTGGTTTCATCCATCACTTCTACTTCGGTAGGGGCTGTGATGGGCGCATTTGAACGTCCTGCAGTAGGGTCATCTGTGTTTAACTCTCCATTTGTAGAACTTACAACCTGTTTAAAAAAAAAAAAAGAAAAAAAAAAAATATATATATATATAGAGAGAGAGAGAGAGAGATACAAACATACAAACACACAAATATACATACACACTAAGTAATAGGTTATATAATGGTAAACTAATTAAGGTTAAAGTACCGAAATTAGAAAGTTAATGTGAGGAATACGTAACAATAGGTAGCTTTTCATAACTGAATGCAGTAATAATTCTAGCAATTATTAAAGATCAAGGTCATCTGATTTTCAACCTATTTCCTTTCCATCTTGAAGTTTCTGTCTTACTTCTCTTTGCCTCTCTGTTTTTTAAGGCTTACACCTAGGTCTCTAAGTTTCCTCTTGTGTACTCACATCCTTTGGCGCTTTTCTACATCATAATTTACATTCTTTAAAAACTTCAATACTGCTCCTTCCAATGGATCCTTCACTTCAATTTCTAATCATGCTCAAGTCTCCATCTCAAATTTTCCATTTCAATAGATGGCAACATCATTCTTTCATCCAGTTGTTCAAACACAAGAGGAGTCACTGTGATTCGTCTTCTACTTAAACCCCATATCTAACCCATCTCCATGTCCTGTTTCATCTTCCCCCAGATATATCCCTATTGAATCAATTTTCACCATCTCTACTGCTACTAGGACTCCAGTCCAAGCCACCAGGATCTCTTAAAAGCAAAATCCTATTAACTGCTCTTCTGCTTTCACTTGTCTTCCCCTCCCACAAAATGTACTGTCCACACAGCACATTTAGGAATAATCAGGGTGTTCTTTTAAGATAAATCAAATCATCCCTAACTTCCTGCTCAAAACTCTCCAACCTGTTGGCTTCACATTTCACTTAGAATACAAAAAAAAAAGAAAAAAAAAACTATATTCCTTATTCCAACTGACAAAGTCCCACATGATGTGATGATGCCCGCCTACCTCTGATTTCTTTCTTTCTTTCTTTTTTTTAAGACAGTTTCTTTCTGTCTCCCATGCTGGACTGCACTTGTTCACTGCAGCCTCCAACTTCTGGGCTCAAGTGATCTTCCTGCCTCCATCTCCCAAGTAGCTGGAAGTACAGGAGCACACAACTATGTCCAGCTAATTTTTCTATTTTTTGTAGAGATGGGATCCAACTAAGCTGCCTGCACTGGTCTTGAACTCCTGGTCTCAAGTGATCCTCCTACCCTGGCCTCCCAAAGTGAGGCATGAGCCACTACACTGGCCTCTACCTCTGATTTCATTCACAATTCACTAGCCTCCATCCGAGATGGCAAACTTCTTTCCAACTTAAAAGACTTGGCATTCTCTACTGTTGCTGTCTAAAATTCTCTTTCTACTTATTGGCCATCTTCTTATCTTTCATATTCTCAAATAACATCTCGAAAAAGGCCTCATCTATCGAACAACATAAACTTGTAATTGTTCACATGGTATCTATCAGTGCTGATATTCATCTTATTTGTTTTTCTTGATACCCACCTCTACCTTCACTAAAATTAAGCTCCATGACAATAGCAACCTGTCTTACTCCCCACTCTACCTGGCATAGAGGCAGGCACGCAATAAATGTGTTGAAATAAATGAATGCATGCATGAATCAAATCCCAAAACAAGATAAAAATCATAATGAAATTCCCAAATTCTCTTGTCCCTGAAAATTCACCTTCCTGTCCTTTTTCTTCCTTTCCCCTTAACTCTAAACTTCTTGGTGAAAAAATGTAATTCACCACTTCCATTGGTGAAAATGTTCCATTCATTTATCCCTTAACCCCTTGCTGTCTGTTCTCTCCCCTCCCCCGATACAGCACATTCCAGGGCCCTTGTTCAGTCCTCACTCAGCCCAGCTGATGACTCTGGAGTAAGTGGGGCCCCACTCGACACTTCCCTCTACCACTTGCCAGCTCTGTGCTTCCCACCTTGCTAACCTCAGTATTCTCAACTGTGAAACGGGAAACAGTGCTATCTATGGAACAAGGCTGATAAGAGAATGAAATAAAATAAATAAATAAATACAGCACGGCGCCTGGCACAGAGCAGGAAATGCCAGCTGTCACTATTACTTCCAGTTTTGTCTAGAAAAAAGATGCCTTCAACTATCACCTCTATGCAAAGGACTCCCTGAGCCTAACTACTCACCCCTATCTTCAGTTCTCTGGACCAAGTTTGACATCTCAAGCCCTGTATCTACAAAACTAAATTTATCCTACTACCTCATAAATCTATTACTCTTCCTACGGTTCCTGTTCCAGTGGTTCCTGTTTCAATTAAAGCTGTAACATATTCCCATGTTGACTCTCTTTCTACACGCTCACCAATCTTTCTTTAAAAAAAGAAAAGTTCCTATACCAAAGGCCTGGGCACCAGAGTTGACAGCCGCCTTTCAGACATAAAAGTACTATTTATAGAACCTCATCTTTTTAAAATTCAATTACTTCAAAAGTTTTTTACTGAGAAGCTACTCCATGCTGGGCACCGCCTGTTCTCGGGACTTGGAACAACACAGTAACCAAGACAGGCTGACCAAGGCTCCTGCTTTTGCGGATCTGATACCCCAGAGTGTGGAGAAAAGGGCCTCTCTCCCAGCCCTAAGATAAGGAACTAGAAATCAACCAACAGAGATTTCAGCGAATTTGAGAATTACAGAATTTCTGTTTCCTAAATCCTATTTGTAACAAGCACTTAAAAATGAGCACTGCATTTGTGCCTACAACCGAAACATTCAAAACTGCCTGGATCATCCTCAGAGGCAATCCAAGGAAAAGAATACTCCACACTTATACCTAGTGCGTCTCTCTGGGCCTGTGCATTCTAATCTCATATATCCTTCACGACCTTTAATGAACACAGTGCCTTACACAGGAGATAATCAAACCAGTTTACTGCACAATCCTCACTGCTCTTCCCTAAACATACCATGGACGGGGTTTCCTTTTCTCCCTTTTGTTCAATGGCCCCAGATAGCTAGAGGGACTCCTCTTCAACTTACAGGCAGCTCCTTTATTATTTTAGCAAGCATAACTGAAATTTTAAACCCCAGGTATTCTAAATTCCAGCAACAGTAGCTATATATTTTCTAGGAAGAGTAACCATATATACATTATAATTATATCATCTAATTTAATTCAGTTCAGAGATGAAGAACTTTTATATCTGACTTTGGTAAACAGTATTCTATTGAAATGTTTCAAATCTCATTTTACCAGTTGACCAGAACTAAAAAAGTAACATACACCTTGTATGTAAGTAAGTCTTTCAGGGTTTCTCAATTCCCTAACACTCTGAGTAAAGGCCAGTATCTTAAGATCAGAACAGAATCAGTACAGTAACAGAGTTAAGATAAGATACTGATATTGTTCCCTATAAAGTGTCCTATTTAACGCAAGTGACTTGAGAGTGCATCACGGTATTAAAACTGTTTTCACTGGTCTTTTTTGCAAAGGGATTTTACAAAGAAGAAACAAAGACATACTATTAAATAATGCGTTATATTTCGGGAAGCCTAAATCAGTCAATCAAACAAATATATATAAATTAATTCTGTGAGCTAAGCTCTAAAGAATAATTCTACTCAGGTGACATTTCTGGAATTATAACTTTAACTAAAAGATGAAAGCCTCTGAAATATTAGTGTTCATCCAGCTGATTTCTTTAATGAATGTGTATAAAAAAATCAACAGATTCTCTGAGGTACGACATTTCAAAAAATAACTCAAGTTTTACAGGTTTGTGGTTGTTCTTAAAGAAATTTCTTCTGACATTCCCAATGTGACAAGAAATCACAGTTTTTATTGTAAGAAGTTTTTTAAAAAACACAGTTAAACTCCAATTTTACTGACAGAGATAAACAATGGTTCATTTAACAGATGCCTAAACATGACATGATGTTTAATTCCAGAAGACATCATTGTCATAGATTTTAGAGTACAGAAACAACACACAGTATCTTTATACCCAGTGGTCTAAAGCCAATTAATATACCTTCCATATATAATGAATTCATACAAATTAGTTATACTACTATCTTCCCAATTTCTATTTGATTTCTTATAGGCATGGTTACTAACTGCACAGTAGAGGCTTAACACTGTCCAATATATTAATTAGCCAAATCCCCAACTTTCTAATGCATGTAATAGAAATATTAAAACATCATAATTTTATTTATATACTCAGCTTTTTCTAAAAGGCATTAACAAGCACACTAATAAATGAGACACATTTAAAAGAGTAATTTCCAATGGGTTTACTAAATCCATGCTAGAGTGCACTTGTACAATATGAAACCAACTTCCTTATATCCTCTACAAACTATTGCTAGAGTTATAATTGTTATTCCAAAAGATGATTCCAAGGCAAAATGACATGCTTACTGACTTTCAACACAGGTAAACCAAAATGCATTTTCCATTTAATGTTCACTTACAGAGGCATTAATTAAGGCATTATTTTCTTTGAGCAGTATAGTCTTTGGTGATGTAAAACATTATCAGAGTAAATTCATAATACCGATTCACACAATGGTAACTATACAGTCTAAGGTATTTCCCGAACTAAACTAAAGAAGATGAACTGGTTCTATTTATGTAATAAAGATACATAACCATACTCCCTTCACAACCTCTCTTCTACAGATTTCAGTACCCCAGAAAACTATAAAGAGAAACATGTCATTGGAATAGTCACATGATTTTGTCCCTGTTAGTAATGCTGTAACTTTTCAGATTTGATAGGAAAGCCAGAAACTAGTTTTAAAAATGTTTTAGAAAGGTCAGCATTCATAATTAGCCTAACTGAAAACTGTCTGCGACAAGATATACATGCCTCTACCTCCTCTGACTTTTAACCACGTATGTAAGTTTTGCTACCATCTCAAAACACATCTGTCGAATCCTTTTTCTGTTCTCATCACCCATATTTGTACATCTGATGCTTTGTCAGCTAAAACATCAAGGTATTGATTACAACAATTACCGTTATTCTTTCATTTCCTTCAACGTGCCTGGACGCAGTGTGTCTGCACTATTGGTGACTCTGCCCTTCTCTGGCACTCGTGCTCAGAGTCACATAATCACTGACATCCAAACCAAAGGCTGTCTCTAACTGTAAGAGATTTCCAAGAGATCAGGAGGTATGCTGCACACCACACCGTGTGAAACAGTTTTCCGTAGCACCCTTAATTGTCTTCTTCCCTTTGCTTACAGTCGCCTCTAAGTTTTAGGATCAGAGTTTGAGCTGACATTTGAGCTCAGCGGAGCTGCAGTACAGTGAAAAGCACAGGTGCAATGGAAATAGAGATCGCTGCTGCCAGGGGCACGTGTTACAATCCAATCTGGGGGCTCTTCACTTGCCAACTAGAAGCACACCAAAACCGGACAACAACTGAATTCTTCCCTTCTCCTCGGCTCCCGCCCCCAGCTAAACTCTACCTTCAAATGACCTCACAAATCCTTTCAGTTCTCTTCATTTCCACCACCCTTCATTCTTCCTCAGCTACAGACTTGAGAGCTGAGTCCCTGATGGAGACCACTTTTCTCAGAACATCTTGACCCACCAGCTCCAGGTTAGGTGCTTTTCCGGTATGATATCCCAGCACCCTGTGCCGTCTCCACCATGAACCCTACCTGTTCACAGCCTTCTCCACAGACTGAGAGCTCCAGGGACACGGGCACCACCTCGCCATCTCCATATGCTTCCTTCATTCAAAGAACTTACAGCAATGCCTAACACCCAGTGAGCATTTATGTAAGTATTTGCTGAATAACAGCCAACAAACTGAATGTGGTAGGTCTAAGTTTCTCATCCATATTTGTTGCCAATGACTTTAAGGGGGAACAGAAGGAGGAACACCTAGAGGTTTTCCAGAACACATACAGGCCAGGAATAGATTCAAAATGAAGTCTTTGGATATATGAATATTATTAAGTCTCTTGAGTGGAAAAAAATTATCAAATGTGTATCTGTATCATCCTGCTTAGTGAATTAATATGATTTCACTAAAGAGACAGAATTAGAAAAATTCCAATTAGCAATGCTTTCTTTTGATTGTACCTCTGCACTTCCCATAGACAGACAGAAATACTAGTCAAATTTCTTAATTTGCAAAAATAGATTCTACTTACCTAGCACTTCCTAAGCCCCTAACTTCTATGCTAAATATGTCGATAAAATTAAATTTTTACAAGAAAACCATAAGGTACAGTAAATCCTCAATTTACTGATAAATAATCTCAGACATAGACCTTGATTTCAAATCTTACTCCAGAGCTTGTGCTCTTAAGCACAATGTCATCAACTTGGTAACTTGTATGTCTGGTCTGTTATATAATTTTTCTGAAAAGGCAGGGTGTTCAAATTTACACTCTGCTAATAGTTTCTATTAAAAGTATATCTGAGGCTCTGCGCCTGTGGCTCAACGGGCTAAGGCACTAGCCACGTACACCTGAGCTGGCAGGTTCGAATCCAGCCGGGGCCCACCAAACAACAATGACGGCTACAACCAAAACATGGCCGGGCGTTGTGGTGGGCGCCTGTAGTCCCAGCTACTTGGGAGGCGGAGGCAGGAGACTCGCTTGAGCCCAGGAATTGGAGGTTGCTGTGAGCTGTGATGCCACAGTAGCTTGAGGCTCTGTCTCAAAAAAAAAAAAAAGTATATCTGAAATAACAAATATCTGAAGACCTTTCTATAGGTCAAAAATTGTAAAAGGTTTCATCCTGGATGTCAAGTTTCAATAGTCTGGGATTCTTTTTAGTGTGGCACCAGGAGCAACTATCACTTCCATGGAAAAGAGTGCAGTGATGGATTAGGAAGGAAAGCCAGTTCATCTAACTGTTGATTCTGTTTCTGAATATCCTTAATCTGTACCACATTTCATAACCATGTAAGTACCTATTTATTACGCACATGTCTTTCCTGAAAAACCATTGGATGAGACTCCCTTAGTACTTCTTGAGAATAATCTTCTCAGTGCCAAGCATCTCCTCAAACCCAATGCTTGAAACTTTGCTCAATAGGTGGTTTCGGGACCACTGAACAAAGAACCACAAGGGAAATTCCTCTCATACTTGGTAAAAAGAATTTTTCTTTTTATCTCCTCCCTTTATCAGACAATGAAAAAAACAGAACATATTATTTTTCTTTCTGCCTTCATTCAAAATAAAACATAGTATTCAATTATAATAATCACATTAGCTCAGATGTTAGGTTCTTTCCTTTCCTCTTGTTATCATTAGTTCTAATTTATAATTTCATTAGTCTAATTACACAAGCATCACATCATAACTCTTCAAATAATTTTGAAAGTGTATAGAATATAAATTATGAATGAATTCAGTCATTTCAAGTGGAACAAGATTCAGGCATGATTCTACTTAGGCTGATAGTAAATTTTTCATGAAAGTCAAACATTTTAAACGTCCATCATACTGCTATGCTGATCAGTTAATATTGTAAAATATATTCATGAAGTCAATAAAAATAGTATGTGTATTTTTTGTTTACCTACATATTTATTCTATGTATTACTAGAATTCTAGTTAGTAAAACTGATCACTTCTTGAATATTAGAATGAAATTACATGTGGTCTCCATAGGCAGAAAAGTTTTAAAGAAAATGATGAGACGTGAGCAAAGTTTAAATACCTCTGTGAAAACATGTGAAACAACAGAACAAGGAGTACTGGGGTAATTCAGCCAGTACTTCTGGCTGTACTCAGAAGTACTGGGGTAACAGTCAACACATTTACCCTTTGACAGTCCAAAGGGATTCCTTGAGCCACATTTGGGAATCACATTAAGAGCAAGAAGAGGTTAAAAACACAAATTTGTGGTAATCATATAGAAGTGGTAGAAAAGCCTTTTAGTAATCCCTTAATTGTTACAGGTTTCCTTGAGCACTGAGCAAAACACTTCCTATAATATATACACACAAATTAGAAACATGTAAATGTATACAAATACATATACAATTCAGTTTGTGTTATGCAAAGTGAATATAATTTGCTTAAGTAGCTTTTTACATGATATGAAATGAGGTCAAAAATTTATAATTCAGGCACCCTTGCCTTTGAATCCCTCACTCTGCATTTTTACAAAACTATTCAACTACTTCTACTGCACATTACTGAAAATTCCATAGACTTTAATATTTTATAAAAATATTTGGTTACATAATTTTTAAATTACCCCTAAAATTTAATGGTGAGAAAAACATGAGCGCTCATAGGATTTAACTATGAACTAATTTCTAGAGTTTGAATCAAGAAAGAATGAAATCTTGGCTCGGCGCCTGTGGTTCAACAGGCTAAGGCGCCAGCCACGTACACCTGAGCTGGTGGGTTCGAATCCAGCCTGGACCCGCCGAACAACAATGATGGCTGCAACCAAAAAAAATGGCAGGGCGTTGTGGCGGGTGCCTGCAGTCCCAGCTACTTGGGAGGCTGAGGCAAGAGACTCGCTTGAGCCCAGGAATTGGAGGTTGCTGTGAGCTGTGATGCTACGGCACTCTATCCAGGGTGACAGCTTGAGGCTCTGTCTCAAAAAAA
>CAUYRH010137493.1:0-12087 GCA_963574655.1 Perodicticus potto | reverse complement strand
TAGTAAAGGAATTATAGGATCAAATGGCAGGTCAATTTTTAGATCTCTAAGTATTCTCCAAACATCCTTCCAAAAGGAACGTATTAGTGTGCATTCCCACCAGCAGTGTAGAAGTGTTCCCTTTTCTCCACATCCACGCCAACCTCTCTGGTTTAACACATTTTTATTGGCATCTTTCCAAGTAAGAATTCCGTGTGTTTATCTGGGATGGAACTCCCACTGCACTCTGTCCAGACACTGGCTACCATACTCCGGAGTCCATTAGCAGTGTTGAAGACAGAGAGCATATGCCATCCATCTTTGTGTCCTATCTCCTGTCACCAGGGTCACCAAACATATCTGCTCTGGCTTGAACTGCACACACTAGGGGGAACCATTTCTTTTAACTACAATGTGAATGATGCCCCAGTATCTGTGTAACAACTGGCTCTGCTGGTCTAATCGCTGAAGTAAAATAGTTGCTTTATTTGCCTTTTTAAATAAGTGACTCTAATACCCAAGTTCCTGCAAAAGTTTTGAGACGGACTGTTTTATGGTTCATTACTTCACTTCCAAGAAACACAGTTGACCATGACCTTTCTCATTTATCCGTGCAAATTTCAGCTTGCTTTGCTTGTTATCCACGCTGCTGGGAGGTTTCACGTGTCTCTGTCTGTGTGGAGTTTGCATCTCTTGATTTTTGTGTATCTCAAAACTTTTGAATAACCCATGTTGTGTATTATATGTTTGTTTTAAATAAAATTTTAGAGTGTCTATGTTTGTGGATATACACATTCAAATGATTTAATAACATGTATTCATTCAACACTAATGAATTATTTCTAATGTTACCACATTTGGATAGACATTGAAACATGTTAATTACTTAGTTATGAGGGAAACATTTCTAAAATTATAAAGATTATACTTAATTTTTTTATACTTGTCATATATTTGACTGTTTGCACCAGGAAAAATACCTAGTAATACCTATCTATTTAAACAAATACTATTTAAAGTATTTGTTCAGGGTCTTCTGTATGTTAAAATACTTTACATGAAAAAAGCAAGCAAATATAATCAAATTCTTTTATGTCATCCATACCTGAATAAAATTATATTCCTATAGTGGAGTATAGAATTTTCTTCCAGCTCTTTAAAAGATAAAAGTGAAAAAGTACATAAAACAAGTAGAGCCTATCTTTAAAAAAAGCAAAAAATGAATAAATATAGTTTGCTTGAAATGTCACAGTTACCCAAATTACACCACTGCTACTAGTATTTCTGAATACCATAGTTATTTTGAGCACTAAATTTGCATTCTGCTAACCACTTTGCAGATTATTTTATTTAATCCCTGTGTCATATACCATGAAAAGTATGCACAGATCTTTTTGTTTTGCTCATCAGTTTTCCTAAGTGTTTGTGTATTTATCATGTGACCCAAGACAACTCTTATTCTTTTAATGTGTGGCATAAAAGAAAAAATAGTTGGACACCCCTGCCTACACATAGGTAGTTTGGTGGTCTTATCTTTCTTCTTACAATGAGTATATCTGTCATTTTCATTATGTTGGAGTTTTATTAAGGACAAAACTGTCAGCTAGCATAAATGTTTTGATAGTTTATTGATTGATATTAGAATAAATGTCAATTTTGAAGAGATATTTACTTTCACCATTAGATGTAATATTGATTTTTACAAATTGTATGGACATTTAAAAATATACACAAAAGTTTCATCAACTTTCCTGATGGTATACCGATTGCAACATTTTTAATGATAGGTGGATGGATGGATAGGTAGGTAGGTAGGTAGGTAGATAGATAGATAGATAGATAGATATGAAAAAAAAGCATGGAAATGTTACAAGAAAATAGCATATTTATAGTAGGCTAAAAATAAAATTTCAAATTTTAATAGGTGTTTATATCCTAGGGGTGATATATATGTTTACTTATTCCTAGGATTCTTTAAGTGAAGAGGTTTTAAGTAGCATAATCATTTTCTATCTTGTGAGATAGTTCTTGGATTATTATTTTGAGTTGATATATCATGATTTATACCTTGGAGATTTAATTATTCTACCTTGGAGATTTAATTATTCTTGTGACTATTCACATAAATATCAATGTAATAAACATCTTTGTTCCATGCACATTTTTCTACAAAGTTTTAATTTATTTTAGGATAACTATTCCAGAAGTAGGAATATTAGATCAAAGATTTTAGACATGTTAATGAGTTTTGATACATATTAAAGTCATTTACAGGAAGGACCAGAACAAGTTCCATTGTCATTATTAATGACAAATGACAAAGTAATTGCTTCCTCAAAAGCTGCTCTGTTTTATATTGAAAGATAATTTAACACATTAAAATAATTTTCACTGTTTTGATTACTTGTGTCTACCAGTATTCCAATTTTGCTCCTCATATGGGAAAGGCATGGTTTTTCAGGCTCTTTTACTTTTTAAAGTAACTGAAGTATCTCTCAGTTTACTTATCTATATATTCTGCATATTAATATGCGTTCCTTAATATGAGCTAAAATAAGATTTTGCACACATAAATCTGAATACCCATTGCCTGATGCATGAAAGCATAAAATAAATATTTGCATTTGTCCATATTAGTCAGGATTTCTTTTAAATATATGATATTTTTATTAATAACAAATAAGAAATTATTTTGTTTGTAGTCAAAGCATTTTAAAGGATATTTTTGCATTGATTTACTTTTAATCTATATGGCACATATTTCCACATAGAATTTGAACTGATTTACTATGAGAAACAAATTCAGTTATTTCAGAAAAGACATCAAGAATCTAAAGAAGTGTAGAAAACACCCTGCTCTAGGTATTTGGGGAAATCTTCGTTGTATCAAAACACTTAATTTTATTTTGCATTTCCTGTTGTTCATGTCAGTTACAGAATCAAAATTGACAACATGGCTATCATTTCTTAAGGTAAAGTAAGAATGTAATTTGTCAAGGATAACGCTGCTTGGTGAGGGGAGTTACATGAGAAAATATAATCTTACTTATATAAAGCTTTTAATAAATTAAAAGGCCAATATATTTTCCTGTTTAATCTTAACCTTAATCTGAAATAAAAAGTGAATCCTCCTAACATAGTCCAGTCCTCTGGATTTGGAATATAGTATTTCATGTAAAAGTTTTTTTGAGTATTTGTAAAGAAATTTAAGATAATTCATTGAAAACCACACTAAAAGATTTTTGTTGGAGGATGTTGAAGTGTTCCTAAAGTAAAAGTGGCTCAAACGAGACAGAAGTCAATTCCTCTCTGATGGAACAGTCTAGATACGGTGGCTAATATGGTAACTCCCAATCATCCAGGCACAAAAGTTCCTTTGCCACGTTGACTGTTCCTCTCCTCAATGTAGCTTCTCTATGTTGTGGTTTGAGATTGATGCTGGAATATCCACAATGGTTTTTGATTTTGTTTTTGTTTTGTTTTGTTTTTGCATTCTTGGTAATAGGAGGAAGGCCAGTGGCAACAGGGATGACACGTCTTTTACTTTTAGGGATACGGTCTGTAATTTACACACATCACTTCTCTCTCTATCCATTGTCTACAACTTAGTGACTAGCCTTAACCAGTTGCAAGAGGGTGTGGAGTATAATCCCCCTCTCCATGTGATGAACCCAACTAAAATGCAGAGTTCTGTTACTCAGGAAAGAAGAAAGGAGAAGAGTAATTGGGCACAATTAATTAGTGGTTTCTACACAAACCTTTAATATGCTCTTCTTGACATATTAAAGTTGAGGCTAACACTATACCTACTTTTCTAAGTCACTTTTATTATTTAAATGTAGTCAGATATTTTTCACTGAAAGGAAAATGCTCTTTTACAGTAAAATGAATATAAAGTTATGTACCATACTGAGTATTTTCTAATCTCTCTTAATGTGTACATTTTGATCACTAAGATCGAATTATTTTTTGCCATCCAAATGTTTACTATTTTGCAATGAAAGAAAGTTAAGAACTATAAGTAAATGTTGCACTTTGCTAGTCTACTTGAGGATTAGACTTTTTTAAAAACTGTTACTTATCTAATGAAGTTGGACTTTTATGAATGATGAAAAATTTTTTTTTTTTTTTACAGTTTTTGGCTGGGGCTGGGTTTGAACCCACCACCTCCAGTATATGGGGACGTTGCTCTACTCCTCTGAGCCACAGGTGCTGCTCAATGATAAATTTTTTTACCTTCATCAAAAGTTTTCCAATATAGGGTGGACTTAATTGACTGCTCTGTCCACAACGTCATATATATCCCAATATTATGTATACAAATGTTCATACATTATAATACCATCACATTATTTTTGTTTGTACTGTTCTTTGTTCTGGCTTCCCCCACCCCCAACCTCCCTGAGAAAGGGTCTTGCTCTGTCTCCAGAACTAGATTGCAGAGGCATAGTCATAGTTCACTGGAATTTCAAACATTTGGGCTAGGGTCAGGTAATCTTCCTGCTTTAGCCTCCCAAGTAGCGAGGACTGTGCCTGGCTAGTTTTTCTATTTTTTAAAGAGATGGATTCTTCTTGCTTATGCTCAGGCTGGTCTCAGGCTCCTGGCCTCAAGCAATCCTCCTTCCCTGGACTCCTATAATGCTAGAATAACAGGTGTGAGCTGCTGTGCCCAGCATATCTTAGCTTTTCTACGTACCGATTTAATTGTGTATTTTTATTGTTCAATTTGTATAATGACATATTCTTCATTAAAAATTGCTCAGTTTAGAGTGTATAATGTGATATTATATGTTCGCATCTAATATCTAATGAAACAATAGATATTTCAACATATTAGAGTGTACACAACATATTAGAGTGTATAATGTGATATAATGTGATACAACATATTAGAGTGTATAATGTGATATAATGTGGTAAAACATATTAGAGTGTATAATGTGATATTATATGTTCACATCTAATATCTAATGAGACAATAAAATTAATTGGAATACTAAATGTTGAGAAAACATCAGTTAATAAATTTGTCCTCAACATGTTTCCATGGTGATGTAAATATCTGAGAACTATTAAAAGAAAAACCTTAGACAGATTTGTCTGTTTATCTGAGCAAAGTTCTTGAGTCAGGGATGACTCAGAACTAGGAGAGAGCTCCACCCAGTGACATGGCAGAAGAGTAGGACCTTCACAGTTAGCCACTGCCCTACATTGACCCCCTCCTTACGTTGACCGAACTTTCCCAGACCAGACACGCACCACATGTACAAAAGAGCTCAGCAGGCCCAGTTTCTCAAGTTGGCCACCTCCATATGTTGACTAGTTTGTTACAGTCCCTTGGGTGTTCAACTTAAAGGGGTTCTACTGTATTTATAGACAGAAAAAAGAAGTGATGGACTGAACAGCTGTTTGTCCTTTGGGGCATGGTGTGATGTGGCATTTATGATTCTTGAACATAATCTGATCATTTGAGAACCTATGATTGGCTGAAGTTTATCTGGTGTGATTGACCAACACTCAGCCATTTATTACAAGAATATATCTTAGGTAGCAGTTTTTTTACATACTAAGTGAGGTTGTAGTTTCCTATGTGGTGATTCAAAGTTCTATATGCAGCTTCCTGTTCCTGAGACTAGAGAAACTTTTCTTCATGTAAGACCAATAAAATAGAAACCAGTCGATGGAGGAATCCCGGAAAGATTCAGTAACAGTGGAGTAGTATTAAAGACATAGAGGATACATTTAATCTAGTGTTATTTAGATTCTTCAAGTTAAAAGAAAAACATGAAATACATGCTTAGTGTCACCAATGAAATAGCCAGTGATCTATCTAAAGTAGACTAAAATAAAACCATCAGAATAAAACCCACTAAAGAAAAACACAGTTCTCATTGGAAGAACTAACAGATTTGATGATGAAAATTATTAATCAGTGATATTTGGAGTAATCTTAAGATAGATTCCCTGAATGCTAAAAAGGTAAGATAAATTAGGAGAAAATGGTGAATATGGGGGTCAAAATTCAGATATGTATTCTTAAGTTTTATATTTGCAAAGATTAAATCAAGACATATGATTAGGTATAATCATAAAGGATTAATGGAAGAAAACATTTAGGTCTGCCATAAAATCAGTATATAATTGTAAATTTGAAGGTCTTTAGTGATTCAGGCAAAGATTTTTTAAAGTCAGGAACATTTATGTCAAAAACTTGCTCGGCTATCCAAGAGGAAATTTCTAGTAGGCAGCTAAGTATTTAGTTTGGTTGCTTAGGAGAATGGCCTAGAATAGAGTTTTATGTTTAGTTTGAGTAGAATTTGAAAACAAGTGGCTGAAATTCCCCAGAAAGTGTGAAGTTACGTATATAGCAAGGCCAGATTCAACTACAAATATATTTTGGCATGCTCACACCAAGTTAAAAACAAAATGAACTTGACTACCTTTGGATGTAGCACATTTTCCAGCCTGCCAGCATCCCACTCTTCTCTGTTGTCTTACCCCCAGCCTGCTTCACATTATTTAGACAACAGAAAAATAATAATAATAAAAATGACAAGGCTGGGTACAGAGGCTCAAGCCTGTAATTCTAGCATGTTGGGATGCTAAGGCTGGAGGATCCCATGAGGTCAGGAGTTTGAAATATGCCTGAGAAATTTAGCAAGACCTCACCTCTACAAACAATAGAAAATTCATCTGGGCATGGTGGCACATGACTGTAATCCCAAGTACTGAGGAGGCTGAGGCAGGAGGTTTGCTTGAGCCCAGGGGTTTGAGGTTGCAGTGACGTATGATAACACCCCTGCACTCCTGGTTGGGTAAGAGTGAGGCCTATTTGTCCCCAAACCCTGTCTGCCCAAAATGCTCAAAATGCCCTAGAAAGTACAGAATCCACAAAACAGTAGCATTTAAGATAAGGTGGGCAAGGGGTGGCGAGAAATGGTGGTGAAAAATGGGTAGCTAGGGATGGAGTAGCTGTCCTGATAGAAGTACATCATTCAGAGAAGGTTGTGTGTTTAGTCCGTGTTGGAATCAGGATCCAATTTGTAATTTCCAGATTTCTATATTTCTTCTATGTAGATTATGCTAGTGTATCACCCACCTTCACATACGTATACATAAGATATAATGAGGTATAATCTATTGATTCTATTCATTATAATGATGCATGGGCTCACTTAAAGGTTAAGTATTTAAAATTGATCAATTATTGTGTAAGCCTTCTACTGGCTGCGTCTGAATCGATCAGTTTGTGGGGAGAATGTTGCTCTTCAAGGACTCTGGTATAAAACACTTCCTCAAGGGTGTTTTATAATATCTATGCTTCTCTACTTAGATTACTACTATTTATATTCACCTTGTAGCTATGAAATAAATGCTGAAAGCCAGATTTAGCTAAAGTAGTAGATGAAATAAAGGATAGATAAAATTATATAGTACAAGAATTAGGGCTATCATCTTTGAAACAAATGTCCTCTTAATACGTAAAAATGCAGGTATAACTGGGCTAAATTACTTGGTGAGTGACAGTTATTGTTGAAGAATATAAGGGTCATAGCCTTACTGGAAATTTAAGGCAATCTTTCTTGTGTCTATAAATTTGTGCTAGTTAGTGAAAACATGTTCATTCCTCTAATTTCCTGATCATGATATCCTGCAATTTTTCCTATCAAATGCTAAGTATTCTTTAAAAATCCCATTCATATAATAACCTCCTCTTGAAGCCTTTCTTGGTTTTTCTAGGTACCAAATGGTATTCCTTCCTTTGTGTGTGCTGAGCAACTTCTAAAACATTTCTGACTTCAATGATGTAATACCTTACACTTTACATATAGTCTGCATTTACAGAGTTTCATCTTGTCTACTAAATTTTTATCAACTTGAAGTAGGAATCCCATTTGTTTTCTCACCTTCATAATATAGAGTAATTTTGGAGGTAGTGCTTGTTAAATTTATGTTTGAATACCTGGATTATTTTCACAGTAGTGCAGACATGTTTACTTTTTAAACTGGTGCTATATTCGCCGAGTACTCTGGAAACCACTTGCAAGCATAGTGGGGATGTTCATTTTCTTTCATGCTTAATGGAAGTAGAGTTAAGAGAAGAAATGGCAAAGCTAGCATTCCTTATGGATTTGAAAGAATTTTTTAAGAAATTTCAAGATAGACATTCGTTTCCTTTTGTTCATTTAATGGGGCTGGCTGCGGAAGATGGAAGAGTGAGCAGGCAGTGTTTCTTCATCTTCTCTATTTTTACCCTGGGAACACTCATCAGGACCAAGAGCAATATCAAAACAGAACGGTGTGGTTTCCCTTATGCCTAAAACCAATCCAGGCTGAAGAATAAGCACCCGAGTTAGAATATTTGCTGCAATTACTACAGGGATGTAAACATCAGGAACTTTTGTTCCTAGTCTGGGCAGATATGATAAGCTCGGTTATCATGAATTTTTGTGAAACATGCATTTACATCAAAACTAAAGTTGCATCTGATTCTACATACATTATAATTAGAATAAATAATAGTTGGTGAGTTTTATTTCCATAAAGTCTCCCTCATTAAAAGGGATGTGATGTTTCAATGTAAGATTTGTTTTCTGTTTTATCAGGAAAATACTTAAAAATTATTTATTTTAAAATTTTCTCATAAAAACATTAAAAACATTAAAAATACTTTTAAGATAAAAATATTTTATATCTGTTTATATAACTGCTTCATCTCTTTTTTGCCTAAACCTTTTAAGATAGAGATAAGACGTTTTATTCCTAAATGCTTCTATATGCAACTCTAGTTTTTCTTCTAAATAACAGGCGTATAGATGTAATTGCTAAATACTTTGTAATAGGGAAGAGGCAACAACGTGTAATATTCAAGGGACTGTATGCTGGCGTGCTACTGGATTCGAATCCCAGCTATGCTGTTTTTTATCTGAGTGATATTGGCAAAGTCATTTCATCCCTTTGTTTTTTTTACATTTTGGGTCTATAAAAGGGCCATGGCAGTGCTAGCAACCTCAGAGTGTTACTGTGAAGATTAAACTTGTTAGCACAGGTGAAGAATTTACAATATTTCCAGACTCACAGTGGGCAGTCTAGAAATGTTAATGTAATTTAAAAAATATATTATTAATATTACAATAAATTTAAGATCGATTTGAAATGATTTTAGTAACAAATCAAGCATATATTTAGTATCCCAATGGGATAACAGTAATAAATGAATTGAGATATTTTTCATTTTATTATTTTGAATTTAATTCTTGCCTTTGTGTGAAAAACTTAAGATCACATATGTTTGAAATAAATGTCACAGTTGAATCTTCAAAAAACTTTTAAAAAATTTGAAATTTTAAACAAAAATTGTATTTCAAAATAAAATGAAAAATATTTGCTAATAATAATTATCTACAAAAATCTAGATCTAATTCCCTTTAGCTCTGAAATTTATTTAAGTTCTTACTTGAGGTTTCTAGATATATCTGACCAAATGAGTCCTTAAATTCCCTGAAGATTAGTGAAGCACGTTCCCAGGAAGACTTGAGTTGTGCCAGCAAGCTGCACTATTTTCTAAGTTCTCAAAGTAAGCCAAAAGAAGGCAGATCATTAGAAACTCTTATTAACCTAATTCCAAGATCTATGTTTCTGACTAAAATCCAAATGAAATAAGTTTAACCCAGAATTCCTGTGTCATTAAACAGAGTTGATTTATTTGCTACATTTTATTTTATTGATCACGTTAAAAATTTGTCCTGTCTGGGACATTTGGCTAGTCGGCTGAATTCCTTGCATATTTATATTGCTATTTATTTTCCTCTCAGCAGAGCCTTGTCTACATAAAAATTAATTTGAACATAATGTCCTACCTAAACGTCCTTTTAAAAGCCTAATCTTTCATGATTTTATTTTATTTTGTAGAAATAAGTAAACCAGTTTCTAGAATGAGCTAGTTAAGGATATACATTAAGCAGTGATGAAATCCATTCTAATTATTAAAGAATAAAAATCTAAGTTTCTTTTGAAACATTAAAAAAAACCTATCTTAGAGTATTCAGACTTTTATTTCAGCCTCTGATGATGTTTGTTATCTACTCAAGGGTTCCAATAAAGATAGAATATTAATTGCTTTATACTCAAAATTACTTTGTTTTTTTCTGTGCAACTAAGCTAAATGTTTTAGATATTTTGGATGCAATGTTTTTAACTGAGTTAGAAGATAGCTAGCTTATATTATTATAGATATATTTCCTGTACTAGATAGTGGCATAAAAAGCATTTAAAGCACACTACCTGCTATGTTTACTACCTAATTTAGGTAGGTATATGTACCATGTGCAACTATTATTGTACTCCTATAGATACAGTTTAAAATTTACAAGAATGTGTTGTGGCATGCCCTGTTTATTTAGAGACGGAGTCTTTGCTCAGGCTGCAGTGAGGTGGCACCATCATAGCTCACTGTGACCTCAAACTCTTGAACTCTATTATTTCAGTGTTTTTCAGGGAAAGCAAGTAAAAATACAGTGAGCTAAAGTTACTTGTCCAGAGTCCCACATCTTGAATTTGATAGAGTTCGGAACTCAGTGTGATGCCTGGTCCAGAGCTGGCACCGTAAGCCACTGGATTCTGCTGCCGCCTATGCCGTAGGCATCTTTGGGGACAGAAGGCCCCATGAAGGAACTGTTAAAAATTAAGACTTGAGATTAAAAATGTTGGAGATGATTTTGATTTAAAATTTTAATTTATGTTATCTATCCATTATTCTATCCCCATTTAATTTTGATGTATTTAGCTTGTATTTTATCCTACCAGCTTTATCATTGACATTTGATAGGTTACAGTGATCTTGCAGTACGTAAAATGAAATTTGTATAATTAAAAAGCATGTTAGACTTCAAATCCTAAATTTCCACCGATCTAATCCACTATTCCCAGTGATGTTTCCCATCAATATCTTAAAATCAATGCATGCCTCCCTGTATGGAATATAGCCATCTTACCATTTATTGGGGGTTAAAATCCAGCAAATCAATATTAAAAAGTAGAGTAGATTCAGTTTCTGTTAAGCATTCTGCCTTATGTTTTTGGGGGCTATGTTATAAATTTTCCCAAGCCATTCTTGGTATAATTTTAATGCTTGATGCACTGGGGGACATGCTTCTTTTGCAAAGATAGTTTAAACATTGCTTCTTAGTCTTTCTGGATTAGTGGCATTTACAGTGGGATCTCGGAGTCCGAGCTCTTTGATTCTGTCTTCGTTGCATGGTGTTAGTGAGTCTTTGCCTTAGATTTCCACTGGATGTAATTGATTTTCCTACATTGCAAGGTTGTTTTATGTTGCTTAAAACAAGTCCTTCTCCCTGACAATGTTTTGAAAAATGTATTTGTCTATCATAATATGAAAAAAATCTTCTTTAAATTTCTCAGAAGTAAAACGGCCTCATTTAATTATTTTCCTTTCATAATATAATACAAAATACGACATAGTTTCCACAGGATCTGATATATTGACCTTTCAGACTCGGAAATCATAAAGTGCTTTTCATAATCTCTTGGTGGAAGAGAAAAATATCTGATCACCCTCTTCCCAAAATGTAGGGAAGATATAAGGTATGGATGTGGATTTATAGCATGATGTTAAATATCCTCTTATGGATATTTGAAAATTTTATACTACATGTGGAATTTAAACTATCCCTAACATTTCTTTGCTATCACACTCCCCTGTGTTGTAATAATAATGGCTCCCCTTGCTCTGAGCTGGGTCCTACTATAGGCAGTGCACAGCATTCATTCATCACGCAAACTAAAAGAACATCGGTTTGATTTCAAGGATGTTCTCATGTCCTGTATCTCAACTTCTTGTATGTTAACCCTATAATGCTCATCAATGATCTTAATATTTCATTTCTACAATGTCTATTTTTGCCTTTAAAATTTACTAAACAAGTTATTGCAATGAGAATTATTCCCTTTTTTAAAAAATAATTTTATTAAATCATAATTGTGTACATTGGTGCAATCATAGGGCAGAATGTGCTTCATATACAATCAGAAACATTTTGATCATACTGTGAGAGATAGCCTTCATGACATTTTCTTAATCACTATATA
>CAUYRH010137488.1:0-24060 GCA_963574655.1 Perodicticus potto | reverse complement strand
CGGCACTCTATCCAGGGTGACAGCTTGAGGCACTGTCTCAAAAAAAAAAAAAAAAAAAACACCTTTAAAAAAAGCCATATTTTCTATGTTTTGCTGCCACCTAGTGAAATCTTGAGAACGTGATTTTTCTAGAATATAGGTCATTTTTAAAAAGCATAATGTCAATCTGCAAAGTACATACATGAGGAATAAGGACACTGTCGATTTCTTTCTTACAAATTTTTAAAAATGTTTTTCTTCACACTACGCTCATATGGTAATTCAATTTTATCATCAAGTAGGTTTTTTAATTAACAAGATAATTATGATCATTAAATGTTAAAAATTGCCTTATTGAAAAAAGTCCCAGAAACATTATTTTTGCCATGAGGTTATATGTGCAAATTAAATTATACCCCCAAAGAATCTATATTTTAAATTTTCAGTTACTTATGAAGAAAATGTTAATTCTATAGTTAAAATAGTAATATATGGTGATCAAAAATCTAAATACCTGAAACTCTATCAAAACTATACTTGATGAAGAATTCCACAAAGATGACAGGTAATAACCTATGAAGAAGCTTACCTGGGAAAAGATATTTGCTGTTGGAGCAACTCTGCTGTCCACGATACTATATAATATTGCTAATAATCTGTCTAATGGAAATGATTTTGGTCCGAGGAGATGATTGCTTGTCTGTTTCAAAAAAAAAGAACACAGACTTCATTTCTGTACCATAAATTCTAAATAACAACATAATTACACTTTACATAGTTCCCCTAAAGATGCTAACAAAATTAACTTGCAAATCTAAACTAAATGTTTACTTGATATGATTTTTCTTTTGATATATTCCTCAAGTTTTCTAACTTAGTATCAACGAATATTAATTAAAGAACTCTCAATCATCCAGCCCAGTTCTAACACCACCCCTATTTCGCTCTTATAATCAAATGGTAAGTGACTTCACCAAGTGGTTTGTCAAGATAATGCATATCTGAAACAAGGTTCCTAACTCCTACACTAGAGCTTATTACTTATTTCTTACCATTCTTCTTTGTAGCACTGATTGAAAAATATTATTTGCTTGATATTAATAGTTCAAAACAGATCCATTACATTAAATAGTAGCTTAGCTTAGAAAACTAATGAAATAGTTTATAAAGTAACTGAGTTGTCAGTCTGAAACAATGCAAAATTAAAAAAAATAGACTCATTGCATGCCATTAGAAAAATGCAGTGCTCAAGTCCTGTTCTATGATACTAGCAGATAATTTTAATATTACATTATATTAAAATCCTTTTCTTCTTTTTTTTTTTTTGAAACAGAGCCTCACTCTGTTGCCTTGGGTAGAGTGTCATGGCGTTACAGCTCACAGCAACCTCTAACTCTTGGGGTCAAGTGATTCTCTTGCCTCCACCTCTTGAGTAGCTGGGGTTACTTTTTAGTACTCTGTATTAGCAATAGAAATAGATTTGGAAAATATATTTATATTCATGGGAATAACTATTTAAAAGAAGAGTGACTATAGAGAAAAATACCTGCTCAGAATTACAAAATGACATATTCACCTCAGGTATTTATATCCACAAGATAGCTTAGAAATTATTTTCCAAGTCTTAAATTTTGTATGTTTTTCTCATTAAATATTCCAACATTTTGAAAAGTATAGAGGTTAATTTAATAAATACCAATGTAGTCATAACCCAATTTTATCAAATGCTAATACTGTGTAATATATGTGAAGAAATAAAACATTAGATTACATTACAGATAAATGGAAGCCCCCCTAAACCCATCCCACTCTCCCTTTACTTCCCTAGAAGGAACTATTATATAGAATTTGATGTACTCTCATGATGATTTTTATACTACTCTGGCATAAGTACCCACAAATATATGGTATTGTTTGCATGATTTAAAATTTTATACAAACGGTATCCTTGTGAACATATCAAATCAAATTGTTTTACCTTCAACATCATGTTTTTATGTTGTTGTACCCATTGCGACCCATAAGAAAAACTCAGACCCCACTTCAAGCATAAATCAGATGGTGATTTATTACACCTGTGCAAGGGACCGTCACTCCAAGGAGTGGGTGGCCCCAAAGAAAAGAGCAAGCTGTCTTTTATATTCTTTTTGTGGGCAGCGTGACAAAGCAGGCAAGTACAGAAGCAGAACGTGGCTGGTTAGCTCAGGGCGGGGTTACAGCGTGGCAAGAAAGTATTATAACTTGGGAAACTTTGCTTGAGTAAGCTTTCACCATTGTTTTAGCCGTGGCTAGGGGGTTAAGGGAACTCGGAGAACTTCCTTGTTCTGAAACCTGTTCTTGGAATTTAACCCAAGTGGGGGAGCACGCTGGGGTCCAAGGCCGAGACAGGCTGAGACAGACTCGGGTCTTTAGGGGTCTTTTTGCTGGGTCGGTTATTACAATGTATCTCTAATCCATTTTTAAACTACCCTGCAGAATTCCATTTTATAACCATCTGCTTTAAAAAACTGACAATCTTGTACATTTCTCCTATGCACACGTATGAGTTTCCCTAATTGGGATTGCAAAATTAAAGTATAGGGCAGATGAACTACTGTTTGTCAACACTGTTTCTTCTTGGGCATATGGGAAGACTACCTTTCTCAGTCATTCTGGCAGTTAGATCAATGTCACTTAACTGAGTCCTGGCCAGTGGAATATGAATAGAAGTGATATAAGCTACTTCCAAGTCTGGCCTTTCAAATCACTGGATCCTTTCTTTCATTCTCTTTCCCTTTGGTGACTTCAGAAGCCACCATGTTTCACATCACTACAAGATAACTCACATTCAATTACATTGTGAGCAATATAAAAACTTCAGGGTTTTGCAGTTTTTTACTGGAGCACAGCCTAACCTATCTTGACCAAACAAAGTACATTCACAAATTAACTTTATCAGATACTGTCAACCATGTAACAGGTGAGCTCTTATTCTTCTATATTATCACCAGCCCTTGGAATCACCAGATTTTTTTAGTTTTGTCAACCCAAGAGTATGAAATATCTCACTGTCATAATGTGCATTTCTCTCTTCAGTGAATGAGGCTGAATATTGTATTTTAATTAGATATCCAGAGTTTTTTTGGTATCATTTACCCATTTTTCTATTGAAGTTTGTCTTTTTCTTACTGATATGCATGAGTCTATAAAAATTCTAGACAATCATTTGCCTGCTGTATAAGTTAAAAAATGACTGTAGGCCTTGGAGTCAGACAAGTCCTCGAACTGGATCCTGGTTCTACCACATGTTTACTAAATATCCCTAGGCAAGTTACTTAGTTTCTCTTTTATTCTAAGCTTCTTCGCTTAGAATATCAGAAAAATGACAGTAACCACATGCATTAAGTTGTTGTAAGAATTAAATGAAATCATGAGGTAAAAAAATTAAGTTTGAGAACTCATCCTAGAAAAAGTGCTACAGATCTTAGTGCTGAATAACCCTATAGTCACCTCTGAAAGTATTCCCCTTGGGAAGCTATGCAACAACACCAGGATCTAGTTCACCCTTCAAAGCAATTCTGGAATTTTTTTTCTGGAATGGCCATCAGAGCTGTCATTATACAAAGTCTGACAATTATGTTCACTAACTCATCCTAGGAAAAGTGCTTTGAAGGGTGGAGTAGGCCACTGGCATTGGTTCACAACTTCCCAAGGAGAGTCACTTCGAAGGTGACTATATTAATATTCAGCACTGAGGTATATAGCGTTTATTATGAGTTTGCAAACTTAACTGTCCAACTTTGTATACAGAGCTTAACAGTGTTTAGCTCACAGATGCTCAACAGCTTTTTACTATTATCATCATAACATATGTATTTATTTTTCTTTTCTAGATAAAATTGTCTTAAAAACAGGACAAGCTATATTCACCTTTTTATGGATAAATGGATTTAGAAAGGTCACTTCCCTGACAAATTTTGGTACTACGTGAAGGGAGGAAGCAAGCCTTCCTGAGCATTTTTAACTAGAAGCTAGGGGGCAGAATCACAATATCTTTGTGGTCTGAAAACCACAAATGATCCCAGGTTACTGATGTTCTTAAGTTGTACAGAAGTAAATGTAAGAGAACACATTTGAGGCTCCAAAAATTCCAAAAATTAAATTCAGTCACAATTAAAAACTGTAAAATTTTCATAAAACACTGAGTCATGAGCACACGTCAGTAAAAATAGAAAACGTGGAACATGACCAACAAGGACTTTCCATACTGGAATATAAGATACAGAATATAAAATAGTTATGTTTTATATTAAAGAAATATATAACTAAAAAAAACCATGTGACTGAATAAACTTGAAATGAACTGTAACTTAGAAAAATTAAAAATAAGACTTTTAAATCACAAAATTGATATAACCAGAATAGACAAAACTGAAGAGAAAATCAGAAGACGGAACTGAAGTAATTACCCCAAATATACTATAGCATTCAAAGACCAAAAGGCATGAAAAATGTAAAAGATTTAAGAGACAAATAGAATAGAGTGAGAAATTCTAACATATCTAATCAGTGTCTCAGGAAGACATAATAAAAAGAATGGGAAAGAGGTAGTATTTAAAAACTGAGTGACAATTTACCAGAATTGAATAAAGGTATCTTTATTCAAATTCAGAAAGCAAAACTAATCCCAAATTTAAGACAATGCGATCCCAGATATATTACAGTGAAACTAAAAATACTGAAGGAAAAGAAGAGAACTTAAAAGCAGCTAGAGAATACAAAGATATCAAGAGAGGAATAAAAGACTAACAGTAGAATTTTTAGCAGCAACAATGAAAGCCAGAAAGCAACAAATGAAGTCTTCCAAGTCCTAAGAAAATAATATCAATGTACAAGTCTACACTGAGCAAAACTGCTTTTGAAAATGAGAGTGAGAAACAAAACTGACAGCTTCTGTAGTGTAAACTGTCTATTGTTCAAAATTCTCCAAGAGAATTCTGCCAAGAGAAGCAGCAGTGGTTTGGAATAAGTGATCTGAACAGTCTAAATGCTCCTTTCACAAATTTCAACTTTGCTCTACACTCTAATCTTCAAAAATACTTAAGGCCACTAATTCCTAAGCTTTTCCAAATTCTTCCAGCCAAATCAGGTTGCTTTGGGACTTAGATTTTAGCTTTCTTGGATGTACTTAATCACCAATTTACCTACTACATAATTTCAAATGTGGGGGGTTTCTCAGCTTCTTAGTCTTTGAGTTTACCTTTTTTATTTCTTCAATGCCATTTTTGAGGGTGTTTCAAAGGAGAAAAGAAGAAAATACCTGTTTTTAAACAGTTGTGTCAAATGAAATAATTCAGGTGATCATTTTCATCTACTAAATCCCTAAAAAAAACTCAGTCAATTCAGTTTTATCACTAGCCTGGTTCACTTAATGTGCCATCAATCACTGTTTTCAACATAACAACATAATGTTGTTTTCACAACATTATAATGGTATCATATCAACACAAATAAGTTCTTATATCCAAATGACTAATACAATTATGTATCTATGCATTTCCTATATTATCTTCACTTCCCAAGTTTCTTCCATTAGAGAGACATTAAAATGTAAATACCTTTTCATGTTTCTTTAGAAAGTTAGTTTTCTTGATTTTCCCATGATGCTGCAATTAAGGAAAATAAATTTTAAGATGCAGATACTACTCCATAACACAAAACAAAAAAATTTTGAAACACAAACACACCACATCTAATACTAATTTATATATCGTAGGATTTTAAAATTTTATTCTTCTGAACACTTTGTATACAGCAGACCTCAACATATTTTAGGATGATTTGACTTAGATATAAATTGGATAATTATTACTTTTGTTCACAAATAGGAGTTTTTAAAATAAAGCAGTAACACTTCCTAAAAGAACTTACATTAATTTAGTACAGTGTATTTATTGCTATAAAAATAGAACTTCCAAAGAGAAATGGGTTTTTATCCTTTTAAAAGGAAACTGGCAATTCACATCACAAAAGCTGACTGAGAGCATTTAGACACCCAGAATTCAATAGTGAGGAAGAAAACAGACGTGGTGCTTGCCTTAACATAACTAAACTGCAGGAGAAGAAATAACAACAGCAACAAATCCACACAAATTTTTTACACATTTTTGTAAGTTTAAAGAAGAAAACAAACGTAAGACAGATTATACATGGGGGACTGCTCATAGAAAGTAACATTTAAACTGAAACCTGAGGGATGAGAAGGGATGGAGATTTCCAGGAACATAGAACACAGACAAAAACCTTGAGGTAGGAAAGAGACTGGAACATTCTCAGGAAGTAAAAAGGTAAATGTGACAAGAACAAGCGGGTGAAGAAAAAGAAAAGCAAATTCTAAAATGGGATTTCTCCAACTAATGCTGATGCAGAAGAAAACTATGAGAGTTCTTGACAATAATTCACTACAGTAAGAACTTTAGAATAAACAGTTATCCTTAAAATTATTTCCATCTGCCACACTTTAAACAAAATCTTATGTATTTTTTAAATCTACAATTATTGTTACCTAAGTTACATCTGATTTCCTCTCTTTTGCAAAACTACCTACCTTCCCTCAAATTTCAGGTTGTTATGCTAATTTAAAGAATGAATTCTAGTTATATACACATATTTGAGAATATTGAGAATATATTTGAGCCTTTAGAGAATGAATTCTAAATACATATACATATTTAGCAATCTCTTATTCTAATCTCTGCCCCTTAGAAATTTACAAGTGTTAGGAAATTTCAAAAATATTCCTGGAATGCTCAAAAATAAAGTGAAAAAAAGTATGTTACTATTACCTTAAGAAAGAATCTCTTGTCAGTTCTTGCTGGATTGTATGAAGCGAGGTATGCAGCAATTAGAATAAACTTAGAGTAATATGGAAGTTCCACATGAGTATGTGCTGAGAGACCTACATAACAAAATACTTTTATTAGGTATTTATTAGGCTTAGGTTACCATTAGGTTTTAAGTATGTCTTCTGACTTCCACAGGGTATTCTCTAGTAAAAATGATTTAATCCTTGAGCTTAAAGTGCCATGATGATGATGGTAGGGGTAGCAACAAACATTAATGACATGCTTTGCTCAATCTATTATTCTTGCTTGGCTCCTCCCACTCAGAAGGCTAGATCCTGGGCAGCGCCTGTAGCTCAAAGGAGTAAGGCGCTGGCCCCATATGCCGAAGGTGGAGTGTTCAAACCTAACCCCGGCCAAAAACTGCAAAAAACAAACAAACAACAACAACAAAAAAAAAAAAAACCCAGAAGACTAGGCTAGATCCTAACCATTCTTCTCTTTAAGACCATGCTCTCCATTAAACACTCCATGATGTTCCCCTACCACATCGAGATAGAAAACTTTGTCTTTACTATGGATTCCTACTCTGTATGTTTCATTTATGTTCCACCTAAAATTATCCCTTATGTTACCAGCTAATTATACAAATTATCTGAAATACCTGAAACCAGAAGTGTTTTTGATTTCAGATTCTGGAGCATTGTGGATTTCAGATTTTCAGAATAGGGATACTTAACCTGTATATAAATCACATTCCTAACTACGGATGGTGGCTCACACCTGTAAGCTCAGCATTTTGGGAGGCCGAGGTGGAAAGACTGCATTAGACCAGGAGCTTGAGATCAGCCAGGTAACATAGAGAGATCCCATCTCTACAAATAAAAAAAAATTAAAAACTGGTAGAGTGGGGTGGCACATGCCTATAGTCCTAGGTACTTGGAACACTGAGACTGGAGGATTGCTCAAGTCTAGGAATTCAAGTTAGCAGTGAGCTATGATTGGGCCACTTATTGCACTCTGCGACAGAAGAAACCTTCTCACAAAATTAATACTAATAATACTCCCTAGTAAGTGCTACTCTTTGTTGGTGGAGCCACATCTAGTGATTTTATATACTCCTACAATGTCTTGTACATGCTACGTAACTGGTGAATAGATAAATAAAACAATGGAATCAGTCAAGCGGCACTGATTCTTAAGGGAAGAAACCTGGTATTTACTAAGCATCTATGGGTCATAGTATGAGCCACTTCATTCTGAATCTTTGCAAAAACTTAAACCTAGATATTTCCCCAATTTTACAATGAAAAACTGAAGACATACAGAAAGCACTGAAGAACAATTACTGCAGAATTTTCTAATTCTAGCATATGTCTGTTTTCCTTATAACATACTACTGGAAATCATTTATAAAGCATGTGGAGCATCAAGAAACCAAAAAAGACAAAACAGAATCTTAACACTACTGTTTCATATCATGTTCTCTGACCATCTACCATTTTTTAAAAATAAGGATATTTTAGATATTTGCTTATTTTTTTAAAAGTAAAAGTAGTTTCATTTGGGATTAATACAAAGTAATAGTTTTCTTAAAGAAAACAAAAGCACAAAGCTAAAGTTCACTGAAGCGATCCCCCTAAATTTAGTTAACATAAAAATGGATTTTATCCCATAAAACTCATGAAATACAGAGGGTGCCAAGAAAGAAAAAAAACATATTAAAATTCAAATACTCAGTACATATTTTTTTTTTTTGAGACAGAGCCTCAAGCTGTCACCCTGGATAGAGTGCCGTGGCATCACAGCTCACAGCAACCTCCAATTCCTGGGTCAAGTGAGTCTCTTGCCTCCACCTCCCAAGTAGCTGGGACTACAGGCGCCCACCACAACGCCCGGCCATTTTTTGGTTGCAGCCGTCATGGTTGTTTGGCGGGCCCAGGCTGGATTCGAACCCGCCAGCTCAGGTGTACGTGGTTGGTGCCTTAGCCCATTGAGCCACAGGTGCCAAGCCTCAGTACATATTTTTAACAAAAGATGAATACGAGTAATGTTGAGCACCTCCTGAAATTGCAGAAGTCAAAGGTGACTTGAGTATTAAAAATTTAATAGTTTTTCCTTTCTTAAAATGTGTCTACATTTTCTGGCACCCTCTGTATTTCATGAGTTTTATGGGATAAAATCCAATATGCTGAGATAAAACTGTGTCATATAATTGGATAATTTTTTTTTTTGTAGAGACAGAGTCTCACTCTCTCGCCCTCCGTAGAGCGCTGTGGAATCACAGCTCACAGCAACCTCCACCTCTTAGGCTTGAGCGATTCTGCTGCCTCAGCCTCCCAGGTAGCTGGGATTACAGGCGCCTGCCACAACGCCCAGCTGATTTTTGATGCAGTTGGGCCGGGGCCGGGTTTGAACTCGCCACCCTCGGTATATGGGGCCGGCGCCCTACTCGCTGAGCCACAGGCGCCGCCCATAATTGGATAATTTAACAAAAACATTTAAAGAAATATAAATAATTTGATTTTCACATGATATAATCTAACATTCAGAAGATAGAGAACTATTATTCAAACTTCATTTTCACCCATTAAATTGTAGTTTTAAAGAAAAGTAATTTATAGCCTGAAAAGTAAATTCTCTTCTATAATACTATTTGCTAACTGAATGCTCTTTAGTATTACTTATCTTGATATTTAGTTTAAAAAGTTTCTCTGGTAACTGCCTCAATATTTCCTCCAATACCTTTCAGCTGTCCTGGATCTGTGTCATCTTTCTGCAGCTTTTCCCACTGGGAACTGAAAAGAAAATAGAACAAAAGTGATCAAAAATATAAGAAATCAATATGCTATACATAAAACAGAGCCTTAGAAAAACTGAATTTTTTTAATTTATTGACAAAATAGAAAACATGAAAAATAATAAACACAATTAATATACATGTCTCTACCTATACAAAATCATTTAGTGTATATGAGAATATAAACTTAGACAACAGTACCCAGATAGGAATTATTTAACAATATCTTTTACTGTTTGGGCACAAAGGACCTCTAACCTGCTGAATGTCAGACTATGGATTCCATTTGAAAATTGGCAAGTAATAAACAAGGTCTGACAATTAAGTTCATGCAACTCGTCCTAGAAAAAAATGCTATATATCTCATTTCTGAATATCAACACAATCACCTTTGAAGTACTCCCCTTGGGAAGCTATGCACTAATGCTAGTGTCGAGTCTACCTTTCAAAACAACTTCGGAACTCTTTTTCTGGAATGGACATCAAAGCTGTCATATTACCCTTATGTCCTAAATGTCATGAAAATGTCTTCCTTTCAACATTTCCTTTATTCTTGGTTAAAGAAAAAAGTCACTGCGGGCCACATCAGGTGAGTAAGGAGGATGTTCCAACACAGTTTTTTGCTGCCTGGCTTAAAACTTCCTCACAGTATGTGTGAGCTGGTACACTGTTGTGATGCAAGAGTCATGAGCTGTTGGCCAAGATTTTCAGGTAAGATTTCCCTATATCTCTTATCAACGTTTACTTCATCTGCTGTGCTTTTCATGGTCAGCTGATGATTTTGACATACGATTTAATGAATTTTTGCAATGTTTTCATCTATTCTGCACGTTCCTGACTGCCCTGACCTCTCTTCATCAGTGACGCTGTTCTCTATCCTCACAAAAACGTTTAATCCATTTGTACACTACTGTTTTCTTCACGGCATTATCCCAATAAACTTGAATTAACATGTCCCTGATTTCACTTAGCACTTTAGTCAAGTTCAACAAAAAAATTATGAATATTTATTTGTTGCTTTAATTCAAAACTGCAACATCCTTGCAATGGCCCACAAAGACATGCAACAATAATGAATGCCACTCACCAAGACACCTGTAAAGTACTGACATACCAATTTTACCTAGTGGTTCTCACAGTGCTGCCAACATAAGCACACGGTGCCAAGTTTGTAAACTTAAAATTATCAGACCTTATATTTATGTTGACTGAAAATGGAGTCACAAATACACCAAAATACCACTTTCCTAGAAATCTTGATATCTGTTTTCAAATTCTTGCATCTAATCAAAAAGCAAGACTGCTTATTTTTCACTGTTCACAGGATTATTTAGCTAACATGCTGAAATGCATAAAATTGCTTGCCATAATTTGTTTCATTTGGAATACTGTTATGGTTTGAAACACTGTATTGTTTCAAAACAATACATTGATAAATTGGCTTTCACCTTGAAGACGTATGCTTAACTTATTTAAATGAGTGGTTAAACCCACTAAAAATGCTAAATCTACACACTAGTTTTCATCATCAAATTCTGGCACAAATTTGATTTTTTTGATAAACAACTTGAGAATATGTTGTAAATCATAAAAAAAAATTTTTGTTTGTTTTTTAGACAGAGTCTCACTCTATCATTCTGGGCAGAGTGTCACGGCATCATACCTCATAGCAACCTCAAACTCTTGGGTTTGAGCAATCCTCTTCTTGCCTCAGCCTCCCAAGTAGCTGGGACTACAGGCATGCACCACCATGCCCGGCTAGTTTTTCTATTTTTAGTAGAGATGGGGTCTCTTTCTTACTTAGGGTGGTCTCAAACTCCTGAGCTTTAAGCAATCTACCTGCCTTGGCCTCCCAGACTGCCAAAATTACAGGTGTGACCCACTGCAGCCAGCCAACAGATGAATTCTTATTATTGAAAAGAGAAGAGGTATAACAGTATTCTTGTAATATTTCTGCTAATTCCAAAACTATTAAATTTTTACCTGAATTATAGTCTAATCAGCTAATTAAATTGAAAGCAAACAAAATTAGTAATTATAGAATAAGGCATTTATGAGAGAAAAACGATCAAATTGACTAAAAAGTTTGAAGAGCAGACAATGTTCATATTTTTAATTCCTGTATTACTTTGTAACCTAGGCTCACTCTAATATATATAAGGCACTTTTATTATTCACAAGTCATTTTCATGTATTATTTACATAATCTTCTAAAGGTTATTAAAGGAGGAAGCTGAAGTCTAGAGGTTTTTTTAGATAAATTGATAAGATTATACAGGCAGAAAATGGCTCAGTTGGAAATCAAAACCATGTTCTTCCCACAACACTCTATGCCACCATGTCCTAAGCCAGCGGTTCTCAACCTGTGGGTCACGATCCCTTTATAACAATGAAAATACACTGCAGCATTAGGAAAGTTGGAGAACCACTGTCCCAGGCAGTTTCATTGCTATGAAATTCCTTTCTTTTTTTTTTTTAGAGACTGAGTCTCACTTTATTGCCCTTGGTAGGGTGCTGTGATATCACAGCTCACAGCAACCTCCAACTCTTGGGCTTAGGCGATTCTCTTGCCTCTGCCTCCCAAGTAGCTGGGACTCCAGGCGCCCGCCACAATGCCCAGCTATTTTTTGTTGCAGTTTGGCCAGGGCAAGGGTCAAACTCGCCACCTTTGATATATGGGGCTTGCGCCCTACCCACTGAACCACAGGCGCCACCCATTGCTATGAAATTGTAGTAAGAGACAAATGCAGATTTACAATGACTTTAACATTTGTTTTATAATCAAATTTCCATTATGCCATTCAAATATCTAATGTAAATATAAAACAAAGCTAATACTAATTTTCCAGTAGTTTTCCAGATTAAAAAGAAAAAAAAGCCTTCTTTCAAATTGTGTATTGATCATTGATTAAAAATTATTTGTTCTTCCCAAAATAAGAAATGATCCAAATTTGCAAGAGTTCCATAACTTTTTCTCTAATGTCAAGGAGGTAAAGGATAACACATATACTTTATTTCAGCTGCAAAAGTTGTCGGAGTAGAGTCATGTGTTAAAAGCCCTGACAATTGGGGCAGCACCCATGGCTCAACAGCTGGCCCCATATGCTGCCCGCCCTGGCCAAAAACTGCAAAAAAAAAAAAAAAAAAGCCCTGACAATTTAATAGTGAGTACATGTGATGTTTTTTTTTCCATTCTTGGAGGGGGAGGAAGGGATGGGTAAACTCACACGTAACGGGGACAATGCACACTATCTGGGTAATGGGATCACTTACAACTTAGATTCAAACTGTACAAAATCAATTTATGTAACCAAAATGTTTACACCCCCATAATATTCTGAAATTTTTTTAAAAATGGGAAAAATAAAAGCACAAAATCAAGCCAGGGAAGGCCATGAAGGAAGGGTTCTCGTGCACAATGCCTGAGAATAAGAAGTATCATAAAAGACTCTGCAAAAACCCTAACTCTGCACAGAGGCTACAGTAACCTTACACAAAACATACTGTTTTTTTTGAGTTGCCTACCAACTCTCTGTCCAACTTCAGACTGGCAGCACCCTTATTAGTGATTCTTATAGCCGAGGATAATTATGACATAACAATTATGTAATCCTCATTTTTCCTTTAAAATCCCTTGCTTTACTTTACTTAGCCTAATATACACAGTTTACTACTGCATGAGATTCCTGAATAAAGATAATTTTCCTTTAGAGAGCCTCTCTCTCGGTTATTTAGGTTGACATATCGGGGCTCAGAATTAGACAGGAAGCACAATCATCTTTGGAAGGAATCAGTGATTCTTAGAACCAGTGTACAATAGTCACTTGAGTCCTTTGAGCTTTCTGCTTCCATATCTTGCCTTTCTGCCCTGGTGAGTTTTCCTTGAGGCCAAACGAGACTCTCCCTTTTTGGTAGATGCTCTGGACATTATTCAGGATCTAATTTGGATAAGGATAAAATAATAAAGAACCCTGCACCCCTCCTGGGATATTAAAAGATTATTTTTTGTCTTTTCTAGTAAGCTTTCTGGCATAAGGATAAGCATTCTACTGGTTTAAGTACTCTGGTTTCTACAGACTATGTCTTGTCTGTGAAGCATGTCTTTTGGTGAATTCACTTTTGATTCCATATGCCTAACTTAATTATTTTGTTTGATCTGTACACCTAGCTTAAAATTTTTTGTGAACCCTCTTATCTTGTTTTCATTTTGGTTTAGTTACATGTGTCTATAAATGATTTAGCTTTTTTCCCTTGCTTTTTTATGAAAATCTTCTGAGAGCAAAAATAAACATCCTAAATGGCAGACACAAGGTGGCTAATTAAAAGTCATTACAGCAGTTGCCACCATATAAAACACTGGTCCAAATCCCTAATATTGCCTGACAGGATTTATAGAATTTGTCCTTGCTCTTGAGAGATTAATTAGAATAGGATCCTCAAGTTTTAAAATGCATGACAAAACAACTTTCCTTCAAAGAGTCTAGCCAAATATGTTATGGCTCACTCTCCTGGACATTTTTAAACTGACAGATTACATCAGGAAGAAACCAGAGCTCAATGGCCATTATCTGAACTCTCTAAACTTGTTAACAAACTACAGCCAACTACAAAGTAAATGTAGTGGCTTCTAATTTCCTTATTTTTTTCTCTATATATTTTTAAATATAATTTTTCTGCTTGTGTTGAAACAAACTCACTACTTAAGGCACCCTAGCCAAAACAGAAAGAAAAAGGGAAAAAAAGTCTAAAAGGCTTTCAAATTAATGACTTTACAAATTACAACAGGTGTGTGGCAACTGTTGATCAACTTAGACATCTTTTGGTAATGCAAATTTAGGTTTGCCTAGCTTACAAGTACTTAGCATGATAGAACAGTTAAAGGACTAATATTTTTAAAACAAAAAATCATAGATAAATATTTATAAAGGTAAGGCTCTCAGATCAAACAGGTCAAAAACTAGAGCTCAGAATAATATAAAATACCTCTTTTTGGAGTAAAAACTGCTTTGTCTGCCATGCAGAGGACTAGATAAAGGGGAAAAAAAAGAAAAGAATTTTATTTACTTTTTTTTGAGACAGAGTCTCAGTCTGTTGCCCTGACATCATCATAGGTCACGGCAAACTCAAACTCCTGAGCTCAAGCAATCCTCTTGCCTCATATGTGGAACTACAGGTGTCCTCCACAACATCTAGTTAGTTTTACTGCTTTTGGTAAAGATATGGTCTTGCTTTTGCTCAGACTGATCTCCAACTCCTGAACTCAAGCAATCCACATGCCTTGGCCTCCCAGAGTACTAGGATTATAGGCATAAGCCACCCCACCAGGCAAGAAAAAGAATTTTCAAAAACCCCGCTAAAATGCTTTTTCATCTGTATTAACTATCCAAGCAAACCAGTCTAACAAACAAAAGTGAAATAAATAGATTTGTTACTAATTCAAGGCCACTTGAAGATTCTGATTTTATAATACAATTCAGCTAGTCCTAGCTAAAATATAAATATTTGAATAAACTCATTTGAAACTAAGGGCTAAAAAGAGTTTTGGGTTTTTTGTGTGTTTGTTTGTTTTTGGTAAATGAAACTGCTATGAAAACTGCTTTACCCAAAATTTTGGTCCACAGTCTTCATAAATTACCTATCAGGGCAAATAAGATTTAGCCATGTGAACAGGTTTTCTTTTTAGTAGAAAGGCAACTCGGATGCAACTATCCTTTTATAACATGGTAAGTTAATATTACTATGTTCAACTATTCATGAATAAAATTCTAAAATGAAAGCTATAGAGTCTCTGTTGTTATATTACATCTACATGGTAAAATCTGGCATAGTCAGCCAGAAATGCTGTTAAGGAATTCGATTCAGATGGGCTTAAATAAGGGAGCACTCGTAAAAATTGTTAAAATATATAGCAATTAATTCAAATGTCTTTAGTTAATGTGACTTAAAAACTACTAAATTTTTATAAACAATCTGGTTTTAAACTTGCTCATTAAATAGGAATAGGAATGTCTTGAGAACTGTCAGCATACATTTTTGGATGGGTTTACTGGCAGACAATTTACATTTACTAGATGTTATTGTCAAGGTTTAACTCAAAGGTTATACAACTATAAACCCAGCCTAATAACAGAATGATCTTTCTTTGTGTAACTTTTTGATAAATAAGACTACAGCTGCTGCTGCTGCTTCTGAGTTACTGGCAAAATTCTCATATGTTTAACTTATGGTTAGGTGAACAGCTGATATTCACAGCTATAAAAATGGTTAACGTGAAAACAGCTTGAACTATGATAAGCCTTATCTAATATCTCAGTTTTCACAAGTTATCTAGTTATAATTGTTAAAAATAAACAAATATGGTAAATGTAAATGACAAATATTCATAAATATTTATTCCATGATTTCAAAAATATTAAGGTTATATTAAATTAAGTAACAATACTCAATAAATATCTGAACCATTTCTAATTAAGATAAATAGTGAAAAATAAATTGCTAAAATAAATGTAAGTTTTTGATCAAGTGCTTTAAATCTTTTGACATCTTGGACAAAATTCCCCAATATCTAAATTCTAAATTAATTTTTTTTTTTTAACCTAGAATTAACTTTGGAATTTTCCAGTTAGGCCTCTGATAAATCTCAAAGGATGTACTTTTTATCTTGTAGAGACGGTAAATGATTAGGCTTATTTGGTAAACTACATGGCAAGCATTATCAAATGATAAAAAACACTAGATCTTCTGTTACATTTGTGGGCATACTACAGGTACGGATATTTCAAAATTGCATAAAACTCTAAGACATTAATATGTCATCAAGTCATAATTCTGTTTATTATTTTACATACCACAAAAATAAAAAAACTTCCTTGTCAATTACTGGTTACGGTAAGCTTTTTTAACAGTGCTATTTTAAGTCTCTGTTATCCACAGTGATGCTTTGGAGTTTTCTCTAAAAGCATATGTAATCAGATTCATGAAGAAAGATTCTAACAAGTACTCTTAATATAGGTTTCTAACAACTTTAACATCAATGGACTACAGAAAACATTTTCAGAACTCAAAGAAATTGATAGGTTCATGAAACCACAAACCAAGATAAAACAATAAAAATTAATTACTTGAGATTGAATAACTCATTGTTTTCATGACTTTTATTTGAAACATTATTCTTAAAAGGTTTTAATTTTTCAAGATTTAAAAAAATTTCCTCTCTTAAAGCTATCTACAATTTACAACAATTTGAGAAAGTATACATTTGCGAACAAAGGTGAAAAACCTTTGCTTTTCACCCCATACTTGATTCTTCCAAAATTCAAAGACTACTCATGAGTATTCTTATTTATTTATTTGTTTAGCAATACGGTCATTTATATAAGTTCAATAAGAATTTGCTCTCTCTTTATAACAAGATTCAATTGGAGACACTGCTTAGATTACCAAGGCTTTGACTGGAATATCATATTTGAAATGTGCACAAGTGCCTCATTTCAAGGATTCCCAGCCTAATGATAAGTAACTATTATCACTTCCTAGCAGGCCCAGGAACTTCAGGACTGCAGGTAAAACTGCTTTAGTTTGGCTTCCTACACTCAAGATTGCTATGTGATCAATGTAGAAGGAAAAAGTTATGTTTCTAAAGAAAAGATACAATATTAGATTGTAGCTATTAGATTACAGCCCTACACATAATATTCCAGTTATTATTATTAAATATCTACTTATAGACTAGACTAGATCCTTAATTCTTGTAAGTTCTTCCAATTCAACTTTCTTTCCTAAAATTACTAAAAATGGGAACTACCGTTCCTAAAGTTCTATAAACAACAAATTTTAAGGAACAAATCTCTTGCCTGGTAATATGGGCCACACAGAAACCACCAATGCCATAACCACTGACATTCAAATCGTATACCAGAATGAAACTTGACAAGTTCATGCTGTAGACAGCTTTTCCTAAGATGTCAGAACAGGACATCATATTATAATGAAACTCTTATCTCCTCATATCCTATCTTACTTGACGGGATAATATTATAATTAAAATTTCACAATCAGTAGCTTCTCCTAGGAACTTGATAGAGCCTGACCTACAAGATTCTTTAGGCTACTTAGTGGGTAACTTTGCAATACCCGCAACACATCTATTGCTCACTCTCTGCTTTAATTCAACCCACTCATGGGATACTGGATGATAAAATTACTCTAGTTATCTATTGGTTAAATAAAAAAGTATCTGTGCTACTCCTGATATATTACATGCTATACTTGGATAAATTCTTCTGGAGAAGTTAAGACCCATATACACAAAATAAGAAAACTGTCCACAAGGTTAAAAGAAGTCTCATATAATTTTCTATGATCATTTGATTTATTCAATTGGTTGCCTTTAAGCCTGCATTAATGAACCAAAAGCATTATGCAAACTGGGACTATCATATCACTATAAATTTTACTTTGTATTTTCCTTTTAAACTTTGTACCTGTTACCTGTTAAATTTATGCAGAAGTACAACTCATCAAAGAATAATTCTGGCCCAACACTTTGCCATGATAGCCAAGATAAAACTGTACTTCACTCCTAGTCACCATTCATTACTTCCAACATGCAACCAGACCAACAACCCAGAACAGGTCCATCCTAGCACCAAGAAACAATAAAAATCTAACTATAGGATAAGGAATGAGCAACTCTTCTGGAGAAAGATCTTGATCCTAAGAAGAAAATGTGAAAGTTGTCGAAATAAAATGGAGTCACATGTGTTAAAAACCCTGACATCAGAGCCAGGAAAGGCACGAAGAGAGGGTTCTCATGTATAAGGCCTGATAACGAGAACTATCACAGAAGACTACAAAAACCTCAACCTTCCACAAATGCCATCACAATCCTACACACACACAAAATATTTCTGTGAGAACATCTGCCCAGCCATTGCTTGTCTAACTTCAGACTGGTACCACGAAATAATTATACATTCCTCCTCCTGTTTCCTTTAAAAACCTTTGTCTCCTTTACCTCCTGGATATGCACACAGTTTATCAAGGTATGTGTATTCTCATTGCAATGCCCATTTCTGAATAAATATATTCTTTAAGAGAGCTTCTCTTATTTAACAGAGTAAACATCCCAAATAAATATACAGAAAAGGTACACACATACTAAAGAGAGACAAAATTACCTTGATATTTCCCTGAGATAAACAGTTTGCATGGCTTTCTTCAAATGAGGTTCAATATTTCTCCACAGTTTGCGAGTATCACGTTCACTTGCTACCATGGGGAAAGAAAATTTCAACAATTTATATCATATAAAAATTTTTCTCAAAAAAATATTGATAAGTAACATGACATGGTTACCTTCTCCTTTGACCACAGGTTCACAATATTTAGGAAAATTAAGTACTGCCTGTAAGTAAAGAGAGGAGGGGAAAAGCACTCAATTGTCACAAGTAGAAATTTATTTTTCAAGTAGAATGTTTATTACATTTCAAGCAATTTTATTTAAATACAACTGCTCAAATAAAATGTAATATATGAGTTGGGCATGGTGGTATGCTCCTGTAGTTCTATAGCTACTTGGGAGACTGAGGCAGGAGGATCACTTAAGCCCCCAAATTCAAGGCTAAAGTAAGCTATAACCATGCCTGTAATGAGCTACCACACTCCAGCCCAGACAATATAGAGAGATCCTATGTCTTAAAAAAATGTAATTATAGCTTATCACTATAATATTAGAATAGCAAAAATATGAATCATGGAGTACAAAATACAAAATATTCTTTAATTGGTTACATTCTCTATTATTAGCATCTAGATATAAAATAATACAATGAGGAAAGCAAAGTGCTTCACCCAATATTTACTTATTTACAGCCATATTCAGAGTGTTTACTAGCCCTGAAAAGCTGTCTTCTGTGGAAAAGATTTGCATCTGTAGAAGAAATTAAGTGAAAAAAAAAAAAATAGTGGTGCAAAGAGGTTTTCTCTGAATACCCTCCTCTCTTGGATGTAGGAGAGATGAATTCACAGGATAGAGAAAGACCAGAGTCTGTCCTCTTCGAAGGTCTCACCGGCTGCCATTTATTCTTCCTTAGAGCTGCTGCCTGTGAGATTTTGCCTGCATAAAAAGCCCTTCTTCTACTCTCATCCCATAACCTATTTTGCCATGCTCCAAGTCTTTATTCTTTATGTAAGGTCAGGATGGTGTAGTACAAACTTCAACCACTGGACCATTCCCAACTCTCACCACCACCACCACTGCTTTGAGCCACAGACTGTAATGATTTCCATGCCCAAATGCACCTTAATACAATTGTATGCCCTCTTTCTTCTGTTAATCTATTATCGGTTTGTTTTGTAGACTCAAATTCTCAAACATGCAAGGGAAAAATTTTAAGTTCTGTATAATAACAAAGCATAATTTTACTTTTAGATCATGATTGTATCACACAGAACCATAAAACATTTAATTAAAAAACCCTCAAGTCGGGTGGTGCCTGGGGCTCAGAGAGTAGGGCACTGGTCCCATACACCAAGGGTGGCAGGTTTGAACCCTGCCCCAGACAAAACCTCAACAACAAAAAAATAAAAATAAAAATAAAGAATAAAATAAAATAAAACCCTCAAGTCCAAAGAATTAATTGTTGTTTTCCAAGGTCTGAATATTCTTGTGAAGTCAATTATCATCTACTTCATTATGACTGAAAGTATTTGGCTCAGAAGCACTACCTGAGATTGTTATAAATGCAAGTTCTTAGCCCCATCTCAGGCACTCCTCAATCAGAATCTCTGAGGACGAAACCCAGGAGTCTACATTTTAGCAATTTATTGAGAAATTCTAAGTCTAAGCAGCACTAACTAATCTTAACCACTTAGTGGTTTTTTATGAATAATACGGGAATTCTACTTAAAGATAGTTTAAGCAAATTGATGAAAATATACTTAGGCTATTTATTAATATTAATTTGGTCCCAAGTATTTCACATCGAAATAATTCAATGAGGCCTAGAGAAAAGATATAAATAAATCTTTTACATAGTGTAAAACTCTGTGTGCCTGTGTGCACATTAAACATAGTATAACTATGTAACATCAAATTAAGAGGATACTGAAGAACAAAATCATTTTGCCTCTTCATTAAAATCATAAAAATGAAATCATAAAAATCATTTTTTTCCTATTTTATTTCATAAAAAGCAATAATTTAAAGCAGAAAAATCCTCCAAACTCTACTAACATTACATGTAGAGATGAAGGAGTAAGATGAAGAAATTTTTATTTCAGCTAACTTTATTATTATTTTTTTCCAGGTTTTTTTTTTGGCGGGGGCCAGGTTTGAACCCGCCACCTCCGGTATATGGAGCCGGCTCCCTACTCCTTGAGCCACAGGCGCCACCCTCAGCTAACTTTCTTAACCTTAGTTTTTAGATTTTCAAATCTAAGCACTAGGTAATAACACTAAAATGTTATGCTGATAGTAACTGATAAATAATTTGGCTAAAATAAAAATATACTGCTTTTCTTTTTGGTTGAAACATTAAATGTCTAATAATTTATGAACAGCACTATTTTCCACTTTTACTTTAATAAATTATTGTAAGAAAATTAGTATTTTACCCTTGTGATTCCACAAGAAGTTTTTCAATGTATAAAACTATATGAGTGTAATGAGTACATTGAATAGGAACAAAATAATTGTCCCAAATATAAAATATTTCCCACAACTCTGGCTATTAACTGTCGAACTTTCCAGTATCACACCCATGTCTCCTATATTAATTCTCAAATATAAGCAAACTCTCACTTCTCTTGAATTGGGATTATCTACAGCATAATCTAAATTCAAATACACTAATTTTTTTCTCTTTTAATAAACAGCTTATATTCAGTGCTAGTATTTTAAACTGTCCTCCCAATTATGCAGAAAAGAAACATAAGAAGATTACTAATAAAATTACAGAAACCATTCCATAACCAACTTGAAATAATTTTTGGATGATTTTTGTGATTTTCTGAATTTTCACTACCATTGTACATGTACCCAATATATTCCACCATTATTCCTTAGTTTTTAAGTATATAGTTCACTCTTTTTTTTTTTTTTTGAGATGGGGGGGTTTCACTATGTTGCTCAGACTGGACTCAAACTCCTGGGCTCAAGTGATCCGTCTGCTTCCCAAGTAGTTGGGACTGCAGGCACAGCCACAGTGCTCAGATTATAGTTTACACTTAACTAGTCACACTTAAATGAAAAGGGAGCAGGGAAGGAAAAAAGAGGAAAGAGGCGTAATTTTATTAAGAAATGACTATGTACCCATGATTACTCTAATTCATAATGATAACAGAAGCAGCATAATTATCAACAGCTAACTATAACCACCTGATCACTTATTTCTGACAAACATACTTTTAATTATGCCCATGTAGTAGCTAAAGAACAGAAGCAAAGTATAATCTGCCCACAGGTACACAGAGTTTTCACCATCTGAATTTATGATCATAGATCTATGAAATATTCTGGGAAATTATTTCTAAGTCAATAAGGATGTCATCTCATCAAAGCCCAATTCAGATGAAACAAAGAGAATATTTCCCTTATTTTGCATTACTTTAAGAGGCAAAATGATTTATTATAAATACTGAGCAGGTTACAAAAGAAAGGACAAATTAGAAAGCTTTCTTCTTCCTCAGTGAGATTTTCAGCAAGTTTTCACTATTAATACTTGAAATTATTTGTTAGAATATAATCTGATACATTTACAGTGTAGTAAGCAGAATTCTAAGATAGACACTAAGACTTTGACCCCTGTTGTACACAAACCTTCTTCCAGTTATTCAAACAATAATTTCAGTATTGCTGTAAAGCAATTTTGCAGATGCAATTGGGGTCCCAAGGATTATGTTATTTATGGAAGAGTTAAAATAGGCAGATTATTGGGTGGCTCTGACCTAATCATATCATAAAAGCAGAAAGTTTGCTCTGGTTGCTCATTGAATAAGTCAGCGATTCAATACATGAAAAGGATTCCACAACCATGGCTGGTTTGTGGATTGAGTGGGCCCCATCACAAAGAATAGAAACTCTCAGCTGGCAGCCAGCAAGGTCACAGGACCTCATCCCTGTAAGTAAAAGAAATTGGATTCAGTCAATAATCTGAAAGTACTTAGAAGCAATTTTTCCATAGAGTTTCCAAAGGAGAATTCACTCAAGCTAAAACTTTGATTTCAGCCTTGTCATACCCTGAGCAGAGAACTCAGCAACACAGTGTCTGGTCTTCTGACCTACTGAACTGTGGGCTAATAAATGTGTATTGTTTTAAGGTGCCAAATTTGGGGTGATTTCTTATGCAGTAATGAAAAACTACTATAAACAGAGTATAAATAAGAAAATAAATGCCAAAACCAAGTAGACATAATTTCTGAATTGTTTTGCTTTTTTGGACTATCTACACTGTATTTCCTAAACACTGTAGAAACAAAAATCAGAACTCACAACATTTGCATTAAAGTTAACTTAGAAGAATTTTCATCAATCAATGAGGACTTTGTGCTAGATCTTACTAGTCTGGTGTTCAACATATGTTAACTATTTAATCCTTCAAAGGATCCTATGAAGTAGGCTTACTATTGTCCCCATTTTACAAATCTCCTTCTGTGATGTGCCAGAGAAACCTTAGATTTCAAAGGAATCATGAGCTTAAGTCAGACCTGCCCTGATAATCAATCCTTAAGCCAGGCTGATATGAAGAAATAAATAAGTTGAAATTCTGACAAAGAAGGAGGTTATTTACAAAGTTTTAAATTACTTCCCCACCAATACATACTAATTTCAAAGGAAAAAAAAAAATCACCTTAATTAAAAGATCAAAATGGGATAATGATTAATAATGGGATAAACTGAAATGCCATGCCACCTAAGAGGATGCAATAAGAACACAGAACATTTCTGTGATGTTCCTGTCATATGCATACCCTAAATGTAACCCTCAGGAAACTTTAAACAAATGCAAACTGAGGGAGATTCTACAAACTGGCCTGGATTCTTCAAAGGTCTCAAAGGCCAGGAAAGTCAACTGAGGACTGTTCCAGATGAAAGAAGTTCAAGAGACATGACAACTAAACGCAGCATATGATTCTACACTGGACTCTTTTGCTCTGAAAAGATATCATTGGGACAAGTGGCAAATCCTGAACAGACTCTGAGGACTAGATTGAAGTAATGAAACAAATTTTCTGATTCTGACTATTGTACTGTGATTATATAGAAGAATGCTTTTGCAGAAAATGCACACTAGGCTCGGCGCCTGTGGCTCAAAGGGATAAGGCGCCAGCCACGTACACCTGAGCTGGCAGGTTCGAATCCAGCCCGGGCCCGCCAAACAACAATGACGGCTGCAATCAAAAAATGGCCGGGCGTTGTGGCAGGCACCTATAGTCCCAGCTGCTTGGGAGGTGGAGGCA
>CAUYRH010137487.1:0-13695 GCA_963574655.1 Perodicticus potto | reverse complement strand
TTATCCACAGAAATCACTTCTCTCTCTTGGCTGGGTTCCCAGGATTCAGCTCAATTGTGCAGTTTCGAGAGGTTATCCTCCCTTTTGGATAGGAGCCTTTTTCGGAGGCAGCTTCCAGTCAGCCATCTTGCTCCGCCCCCTTCACTTTGTTTTTTTAAACTTTTTTTTAAATTAAAAAGTTTGTCAGGCTTAGCACCTATAGCTCAAGAGGCTAAGGCGCCAGCCACATACATCAGGGCTGGTGGGTTCGAATCCAGCCCGGACCTGCCAAACAACAATGACAACTATAACCAAAAGAAATAGCCGGGCATTGTGGCAGGTGCCTGTAGTCCCAGCTACTTGGGAGGTTGAGGCAAGATAATCGATTAAGCCCAAGAGTTGAAGGTTGCTGTGAGCTGTGACGCCACAGCACTCTACCCAGGGCAACAGCTTGAGACTCTGTCTCTAAAAAAAAAAGTTTGTCATATTACAACATGTATGAACCTTGAATACATTGTGCTAAGTGAAAGAAGCCAGTCACAAAAAGTCCAAGTAGCACATGATATCATATATGTCAAATTCCAGGATAGGCAAATCTATTTACAGTAAGTAGAATAGAGTGACTGCCTAGAGCTGGGAGAGCACAGGGTGAGAGAGAGCAACGGCTAATGGGTACAAGGTTTCCTTGGGGGGCAGTGAAAAGGGTCTAAAATTGTCATACAGAAATAGATGTACACACAACTCAGTAAATACATTAGAACCTGTATAAATTGGCCACCCAAAGGACTGTAACAAACTGGTCAACATATGGAGGTGGTCAACAGAAGGAACTAGGCCTACTGTACTAACATGTGCATTTGGGGCATGTCTGGTCTAGGAAAATTAGGTCAACTTAAGGAGGTAGTCAATGTAGGGGGGTGGTCCACTATGAAGGTTCTACTCCATATATAAAAAACCCAGGGAACTGACATTTTAAACTCATAAATTTTTTAGTGTATAAACTATACCTCAAAAAAACTGTTAAAACTGATACCAAAGAAGTCATGCATGTACACGAAAAAAAATTCAAACAGAATAACAAAAATAATAATTTCAAAAATGAAATTAAGTTCCCTTTTATCCCAGACCTCTGGTCTTTGTGTAGAATTTTGTATGTGTATACATATACCTTCATAAGTACATACCTAATAAAGGCATTCTTATATACTTTTTAATTTTATATGAACATACACATAGATAAAGTTGTTTGGTTTTTGTTTTTTGGGTTTTTTTTTTTTTTCTTTTGCAGTTTTTGGCCAGGGCTGGGTTTGAACCCACCACCTCCGGTAATGGGGCTGGCACCCTATTCCTTTGAGCCACAGGTGCCGCCCAAAGTTTATTTAAAGTCTCCTATGAGAGTTTAGAATGGATGCGATAAACATTTTGGAATACCAAAGTATACTTTGCACCAAGTTACACTTTGTAAACTTACATACAGCAACTATTCTTAGAACTGAATTCCCTGAGTCAAAGGACAAGTTTTGGCAAATGTTGCCAAATTGCCCTCTAAGAAAGCTGCATCAATATGCACTCCCACCAATACGAAAGCAGCTATTTTTCTTATAGTACGTATTTCTCTATCTCTGCAAAAACGTCTTATCCTTGCCAATCTATCTGATGGGTGAAAGAAATGATATATTATAGTTGCATCCTTCTTACTCGTGAGACTGAGCCTCTCGGGTTTATAAGCCTTTTGTTTGTCTTTTGGTTGGCTAGTTTAACTGCTTTTTCGAATCTTTTACTTATTTTTGATTTAGTTGTTGGTCTTTTGCAAGCCATTTTTATTTTTTGAAACTACTATTTAATATAAAAACAAGAAATTAATTTCATGATTATCACAAAAAGGGTGTTTAAATAAAAGTAATTATGTAAGGAAATCTCAAGATGTACCGGGCCAAGACAGCAAGAAAATATAGAAAGTATAACAACTAATGTAAAAGTAAAGTACACTGAGCTGAAAAATACTGCTCTCTCTGGAAAGACTACTGAGTGACAGACTTACAATACATAGAGCTTACACAACTTTCAGAAAAAACTGTATTACTGTTGTCATCACTGTGTCATGTGTAATTATATAAAAACTGTGCCTCTCAAAGCAGTAAGAAACACAAAATCACCATATGAGAATACTTTTAAATCCTTAAAATAATCAGAAATATCAAAAGCATTAATATAACCCAGTGTGAACATGGCCTAGTAAAGAAAGCTGTTTTTATCATTTATTCTTCAAAATAGTCAAAACATATATCCCAGAGTTATTCTAAACTCTACTGGTACATTTTACAATTTCCGACCACAGAACTCTCCTGCTTTCTTTAACATAACCAAATGTGTGTTACACCTGATCACAGTGCCTTCAGCCATTCCTTTCTGAGTAGCTCCAAAGACAGTGCTGCTTGATGCCTTGGGAACCCAGCTCTCACTATCCATCAAGCCCATTTCCCCATAGTCATCAAGATTCTCTTCATTCTGCCACTCAAATACTAAAACTCATCCTCTTTTCAAGAAAAGCAATAAATGTCCTCTCGCTTTATCTGCACTTAATTCATATTTTAACCATGTATACATCTATGCATTCAAGAGAAACTGATCTAGTGTCATGTGTTTCCAATATTTTGTGACCTGGCAATCCCAAAGGATAAATATATAGAGGTAAAACTCCGAATTATCAGGAGCCTGCAGGCTGAAAGTGAAACAGAAAATACAATGAGCCACATAAGCTCCACACTTCTTTATTTATTTATTCAATATCTGCTGCAGTCCCAGCATATTAGGGAAATATACCTTATGCTTGATTCCTGTTACCCTGAGGAACTCAATTATAAAGGTATGTGAACAAAACATTCCATTAAAATATGCAAGAACTGAAGTATTTATGATTCATTCTACAGGCAGTACTCACCAAAACATATGACTACGTTGATGTTTTAATTAATTTTTGTACTTAAGGAATAGTTCTCAGGCTGTCTCTACGCTTTCTTTAGATCTGCACCAAAACTTACTTAGAACACAAAGACCCAGAGGGCAGAGTCTTTCCTTCCTCTCACTCCACACGTGGGTAGATGCTTATATAACAAGACTTTGATAATGATGTTAGTTTAAATTTAGAACAAGAAACCGAACCGTACTCTCACTCATACACTTTTTTAAAAAAATGAACTTTAAACTCTTATAAGCATCTTCGGCTTTTCTGGAAATAGACTATTGCACAGTACTCTTGAGAACATAGCTCTTACTGGATGAATAAATGTTATCACAATTTACATTACATGTCTAGTTGTAGAAAAAGATACATTAGACAACGGCTGAAAAGTAGTGGCTGGGAAGTAAGCCTAAAATGATATCCTATCCTTTTACCGTAAGAAGGTAAGTCGTATCTTGTCTTCTGTAAAAAGTGAACAATTTAAAGTATACGACTAGATATTTTTTTAATACTCAGTAACTAATACATTCTTATAACAACAAAATTCTAATTCTGCTAGCAGATTTATTTTTAAATAAACAGTTTAAAACAACTTTCTACATAAAGGTTAACATATGGAAAAATCTAGCCTTTATTAAAAATTTAAAAGAAAATTTAATGGTCAAGTAAAAATTAAGACAAGAATTCATTCATTAAACAATGTACAAATTCAAAGTGTACACTCAGACTATAAAAACCAACTAGACACTGTCATCAAACACCCACAGAACATGCTTCACGTCTCTATTGTCACATAAAGGCAATGTAGTTCGGTAGACATAAAGAGTAGCTAATAACTTATATCTAAAATTTGCCAAAATATTCAGCTGCTTCTTTTCTTTCCCACACTCATTCCTGTATTTTACGGTCAAATAATTGGTTCTTATAAGTCATTAAAATGTGATTCAAAAAAAAAAGAAGAAGAAAAAGGGAAATAAATGAGAAAAGGAAGAGTGGGGAACCAAAGGGAACCCTGGGCAAATTTAAAGACGGAAAGTTAGTGAAGGTAAGTTTTTCAAAATATTGTCTATATGTATAAAAAAGACTAAAAAAACAAGGAGAAAAAGAAAAGTTGGGCAATAAATAATAACAATAGATGCTAACAGTGCCAGATGCTGGATAAGATATTTTTAAAGTATTATCTCAAATTCTCACAATAGCTCTTTAAGGTAGGTTTTTACCATTTGTATTTTAAAGATGAGGCACTTAAGAGTAAGAAAATAAGCTACTCTAAAATCACAGAATATTTAAGTAGATGAACTAAGAGTCAAAGCTAATATTGTCTGACTGCAAACCTGAAGCTTTCAATTATAACTCCTGCCTCGAAGTATATTTTATTCTTATTAATGTTGGTTTAGAGGCCACTGTGATTCCAAGGTAGCAATAATTCCCCTAATGTTTCCAATATATTTTTATAAGCAGTGTCTGTCCTTTTTAAAAAGAGAATAAAGGAGTATCTCACAGAGTTCAGTATATGTAAAAAGGGAATAAAGGAGTATCTCACAGAGTTCAGTATAATAATAATTTAAATAATAGTGTTACATCACCAACTGCTAATGCTATTGAATGGTCACGATATGTTACATGTTATATTATCAATAAACCCTTAGCATGCTTAGTTTCATGTAATGCTCAAAACTGTCCTACAACGTAGAGATTGTTATCCCTACTTCACAGGTGAAGTTTTAGCAAGACATACATAGTTGTGTGATTGAGCCAGGTTTTGAATCCAGGTGAGATTCCAAAGTCCATGAACTGTCATGGATGTCTCTTAAAAACTTTTTAAATGCACATTAAAGATTTGCAGCTTCCATAAATTCCATTTACATTAATTATGAAACATTTACTATTTTCATGCCTAGAATATAAAACAAAAAGTTGAGATACAGTCTCTGTGTCAAGGAACTCATTATTCTCATAATGAATTAGATTCAAATTAAGGTTAAGAGAAACTTCCCTGATCCTCAAAAGTATATTTTGAGTATATAGTATTTATTGTAGTGAAGAATAGCAAAAGAAGCATAATTTTTTTAGTTTCTAAAATAAGTAATTTAAATATTACAAACAAAAACTAAAAACCTCACTTGTCTACATATATAGTGAGATGAGAAGATAAGCTACATGAGCCAGTTTTCCAATATTCTCTTATATACCTAATTATATAAGGGACCAATTCTTTATGTTAACACCGCCAAATATGTTACTTTTTCAATTCAAATTAAAAAAAAAAAAAAAACCTTACATGTCATTCAACTTATGAAAGGGGGAAGAAAAAGGCACTGTATGAACTCAAGGCAAAGTAACAGCTGGAAAAATATTATGTTTTCAGTAGGGCAAAGTAGACAGGTCACCTAAGTGAAACCTCCTTGTTATAAACAGACAATTTGTAGTAAATTCATTATTTTCATACAAAGGGTGGTACTCCCATCAACCTTAAATAAGAGTAAGGACCAGGGGTCGTATTATGGTTTTCTCTCACAGACATTAAAAAATAAATAAATAAAAGCCTCTGGATTACTTTAGAAAGGTCATGGCAGGACCACATGCAAACGGCACATAGCAATATGGCAATTCAGATCTGCATCATTCGACAAAACTTAGGAAAGGCCATTGGAGTGAAGAAGATTGTTCACTGAGGTGGCCAGGAAGATAGTGTGCGCTGACTAACGTTCTGGGAACAAAAGGCTCCGAGCTGCCCACCAACTGAATTCTGTACTTTTTTAGGTATCCACTGACAGCCAGTCCAATCCCAGCACAAGGAGTACAGCACAAGGAGTACATGTGAGTGAATTCTAAATCACATAAACTGTAGAAGTGCTTTTCAACTCAATTTACTGTAGAACCTAAACTTTTCAATGATATCTATCAAAATTAATCCACATACAAGAATTTTCCTTTCAAGCTTCCAATGTTTATTTCATCAAGGAAACAATAGATCAAGGCCTCTCAGCTATGTTGGGTTATCTGAAGAAAACTTAATTTTCTATGCTTTTTCCCCTCTCCACTCAACCAGACAGAATTTGGAATCTAGCTTATCACTAATTAGTTGTACACACATTGCATAAAATTTTACAAAAAAACTTACAGAAGTATTTCAACAGTTTATAAATAGGAGTGTTAAGACAATAAATAATCACCACTGATATTTTAAAAAATTAAACGTCAACTTTGTTCAGTATTTAATGGGAACAGGACACTGAAATGAAACTTACTTAGCTAGTTTTAATCCAACAGTAAAAATGAAATTAGAATCAACAGAGGAACAGAAGTGTAGTACAACTGTAAAACTAAGTTCATTTAGGATCAGCCCTTAGTTATGGCTTCTAAAGTGACTGAAGAGAAGAAAGATGCATAGTGCTTATCTCTAGCATGGAAATCTCTCTTCTGCTTTGTACTCAAGTTTCATGTGGTCAAGACTGGATATGAAATTTGTGTATGGCCAGTTTTCAGGATGAATCTGGTCTATTTGATCTAAAAGGCAACAAGGCAATTTTCCTATGTCTAAAGAGAAAAACCACGATTTTAGGCCTATTATTTGGAAATGTTTGTATAAACTTTCACCCCTAAAAGAGTATTAGTCTGATGTCATATTTAGCGTGCATATATAAATATTAATAAATAAGTTTACAAGCACAACTTCCCTTCAGTATACTCTTACCAAAGGAAAGTATTCCCTGAACTTTCTAAATAAACTCAAAATAACGTAGCATAAAATCTGAGTAGTCTCCACCTTACTTGATTTTTCATAATGCCTGCATCTAAGAAGACGAGGAGGTTTCAGAGTGAAGAAGCGATCTTTACATGGTATTTTAGTATCTCAATTATGTCCACAACCTTAAAATTATCAATTCCAATAGAAAGTGTCATGAAAGGAAAAATTAGTTTTGTGTTTTCTTCTCATTTTTTTCTCTCCAGAAGATATCATTAAAAGGCTTGAGACAAAGTGAATTAAGTTTTCTTAAATTTGCTCAGTAGAGCACTTTTTTTTTTTTTTAAGCCAAGCGTCCTTTATTGGGCTGGCCAGTCAAGATATAAGAGCACTTTTAATGTTTCCACCGTCTTTTTTTAGTAGCAATTAGCATAGCAACAGAGGTTTAGCTTACTTATCCTATATTATTTTATGAACACATTCATGTAAATTTTTATTTTAAAACATCAGTAATATGGATGTATACTTATTCTAGGTTATACTCCAAGGCAGGACCCTGAAAATGCAGATTATTGGACACATAGACATATTGGACATAGACATTATAGTTAAGATCCAAAGAAACATAGATTCTATTCACTCATGAATTATAGACTTACTTCTCTCCTCTAACTTGCAGATTTTTGGATGTCTACTTACAAAGGTATCTCACAGTTCAAAACAAATCTAAAGCCTTCTTCAAAGAAAATTCTACAAACAGTAACGAGGGAAAACTCTCCCTGGGATACTGGGATATTTCTAAAACACCATGCTAAATGCTATTGTCTCCACCCATGGAGTTGAAATGAACAAGCAGTAAGTCAGCAGTGCAAAATAACTCTACACCGTCGTGATTGGAAGATGATTAGGAGTAAAATAGGGTCGTATCTTCAACAATAAGTCTTCGCAACACTCAAAGCACTTTGAAACTGATATGACTTGATTTTCTCATACTCCAAAATTTAAGGGGTAGCAACAAACCAGATGAGCTGGGGGCAGAAGCTACGAAACTCTGAAGAGTCTTTCCAGATACACTCTTCTTAGTGTGTTAAATACAAGGCATGGCAAAAATGAGGTATGTATGTACGTTAGCCAAAACCTTCACATGGAAATTCTGTCTTTAACAACAAATAGTCTGATTAATATTTTAATAGAAAATGCCCGTGAGGAAAGCAGGTGGTTCCTGGTATACTCTCTCTCAGTGTCTGAGCTTCCTAAATACACATTCCTTCATCTTAATCAAGTTAGGTGCCAAAGTACATATAAACTGGCACTTGTGGAATATGATTTCATTTTTATATAAAGGAAAGAGGGTAAAATGACCAGTTGTTAATGAAAACTAAACATTAAAGTATTACTAATTACTTTGCCTCAAAAATTTCACTAGCACCTAGAACTTTTACATGCACTGAGAACTACCTCAACAAAAATAAATTCCCCCTTTATATACACTCGATACTTAGTAATGAGCACAGGACGAATGAATAGAAGGAAAGTTTACCCACTGTCTTTAACAAAATAGTGAATCTCATTTTGGATTGCTTTATGCCATCAAACTATAAAACATCAGAGCAGTTTATTTATATAAACTAAGCTTCAACACATAACTATTGCCTGATTACTTCATTTTGATAAACATATGTGAACAAAACTGATGATCAGTTCATTTCTGTTACGGAATCATTGTATTCCCCTGAAATCTATGCTAAAGCCCTAACCCCCAACGTCACCGTATTTGGGGACAGACTCTTTAGGGAGCAACTCAGGTTAAAAGAAGATTCGTAGGTTGGACCCTAATCTGCTAGGTGGGTATCTTTACAAAAAGAGGAAGAGACAGAAGAGAGAGCTCTTGCTTGCCCTTGTGCTGTCTTGTGTTCTCTTTCTCTCCCTCTCTCCTCCCTGCCCACCCCCCGAACCCCAACATGCACGGAGTGAATGACTGTATATGAGAAATGGCCAGAAATAGAGGGCTAACCAGAAACCAACCCAGAAAGTACCTTGAACTTGGACTTCTAGACTCGAGAGCTGTGAACAAATAAATTTGTGCTCTTTAAGCCATCCAGTCTATGCTGTTTTTTTATGGCAGCCCTAGAAGACTAACATAACCCCCATAAGTTAAGTGATCTCTCCTTAGGTGACTGCAGACCATTCTTGGTATTAATAATTTCCAGTACTAAAAGTTTTCCTTTGACATTTTAATCTACCTCTGAGTTTCTAGCTCTAATTAGCTACATATAAATGTATGCAAATATTTCTAATGTTTTTTTGTTAATTTTAAATAATTTTGAATAGATACTAGACAAGATTCGCACTGTCCTGCTATAATAAATTATGCATATATGTTTTGTGTGAATGACAACTTGCAAATTTTATAGCTCTGAGAGTAGATAACTGGTATTGCAGAAGGCTCAATCAGGATTACTATGAAAGAAAAAGAGACTTAGGCATTATCATCATAGGCTATATACAATGCCAAAATCCATTGGTTATATTCATCTTTCAGATTATCTCAGTAATAGAGAGGAGATGTTGAAGAAATGGAAGCCCAAAGAAGCTAAATCTGATGAGAACAAGAGTCACTAGAGAAGACAGGCCCAGAAGGGCGGCAGAGAGCAGACCCTACAAAGCACGAGGGCAATAGAAATGATGCTGTGATGGGCATGGAAAGAATTTATTAAAAATAAGTGTTTCCTGTATTTTGTCTAAGGCACAGACTAGTTTCAAAGGTCAAAAGAATCACTACGTAAGTTAAATCTCTAGAGTACAGTTTTTCAACCTTAGCACTACTGACATTTGGGGACAGAGAAATTCTTGGTTGGAGTGGGGAGAGAGGTATTCAGTAGCATCTCTGCCCTCTACTAATAGATAGCAGCTCCCCCCCACCGTGTTCACCCCTATCAATGATGATAACCAAAAATGTCTCCAAATATCTCCTGGTGGGTATACAAAATCGCCCAGTTGGAACAAGCACACTGCCTTAGAAGAAGCTTAGAGACTTAGACAACCCACACGATCTCAAACACTGAAAATATGCCTGAGAACGATCTAATTCTGCCTCTTCTCTGCTATGATTACCTTCTGCAACAACCCTAAAAGATAACATACTAGCTTTTGCTTAAATATCTCCCATGACAGAAAATTCTCAACTTTACTAGGCCACCAAAGCCTTTTCTAGAACAGTCTGATATCCACCATTGACAGTTTGCCATTCTCTAAATTATATTCATAATTCCTAGTTTAATTCCTAGTTTTATAGAAAACTAATCATTTTTCCACAAAACCAACTCTTCAAATATGTGATGATAATCTCTATGCCTTGATTCTTTTAGGTCAGAACAACCTGAGATACAGAAAAAAATTTCCATTAATATTCTGTATACTCAATGGTCAAGAAGTGACCCATGCTCCATGGGTGCTTGGGTGAGAGGCAAGTCCAAAGAAACTGGACTACCTCTTCAGCTCCAGACATGTCCAGCCCTGGACAATATATACTTATAGCAATATCTATAAACACTTTTTAAAATTTAAACTTTTACATACTCAAAAACCTATCATATATTTTTTTCTCAATTTTTTCCTTGTCATTCAAAATAGGCAATCAATTTCTGACAAAGACTAACTTATTTTTTTAATCTAAAATTGGTAGACTAAATAATATGCTTCCCTCAACATACTGAAAGCCTTTTTATTTTGCTATTTTATTATATGCAGTGCTTATGGAAATGTAAATAAGCCCTAAATTTTATACAATTTTCTTTTTTGCATAACTGATGCTCTAAATTTGGGATTGCTATGTTCTAGGATGTTTTAAAGTATCATTTTAAAGTATCTGATAAAATCAAAGCATTTAAATTCCCCATCTGGAAAATGTATTTTAGAAATAGCTTAAGGCAAATATATTTTTATAAGACTTTCAATTGCTTGTGATTTAACTATCTAACCAACCTCATACAGCCAAAACTCAGCTAGCCAACAAGTCCAATTATGAAAAAGAGTAGTCTTAAAGTTTAAAAAAGGCTTTGTTCAAAAAAAAAAAAATTCAAACCTGCAAATCCTTTAAGCAAAAGAAATGAATGCAGAAATGCTCTGCCTGAGGTAGGACAAAGTTCTCTTGAGTCATGCTTTGTGTCCCATGACTAGGTAGTCTCTGCAAAACTGTGGGAGTATATGAATAATATCTTGGAAAACGTTATCTTTGCACACAAAGAGACCCTCCCCACTACAATCCCTCCTCAAAAAAAAAATAGTTTCAAAGACAGGAAAAAGAAATCCCACAACCACCGTGCATGTGCACCTGTTTTGTAGTAGAACATCTCATGATTTGTAGTGGAATATGTCATGTGCCTGTTTTTAGTTTACATACTATTTTGGCAATCCAGGTTAAATAGTTTACAAAAATACAGCAGTCTCCCTGCTTCTTCAGGGGATCCATTGCAAGACCCTCGGTGGACGCCTAGAATGTTAATAATACCAGATTCCATATTTGCTATGTTTTCTTCCTAAACATACATACTTATGACAAATTTAATAAATCAGACACAGTAAAAGATTAACAAAACATAACTAATAATAAAATAGATAAATTATAACAATATATTGTAATAAAAATTACGGGAATGTGGCTGAAACCATGGAAAGCACAGCTGTGGGTAAGGGAGGACTACTCCAAGTAGTAAATTCAGCATAGAAGGGCAATGCTAGAAGGAGGCATAGAGATGCTGAAGTTACAGTGAAAGCAAAGGAAAAGTAAAGTATCGGTGAGAATGACATACTATTTACAAAGCTGGACAAAACAACCCCGCCCACCCCTGTATGCATACTTCCTTGCCATTTGACTTTGCTACTCTGTCCTCAGAGACGGAGGTAGAGAATAGTCCTCTTCCCTTCCTGCGTTAGCTCCACGACTTACTTTGACAAATATTCTGAATGTGGCAAAAGTAACACTGTGTGACTTACAAGTCTTGGACCCTTGATCATCACCTAAAGAAATCTGAGCTAGCCAACTGGAGCATGAGAGGCTACAATGCATCACGTAAGACCATGCAGCTCCAGTCAAGACCCCAAAAGACTACAGCTATGTGAGTGATCCCAAGAGAGACCAGCAGAAAGACTGTCCAGCTAAGCCCTGAACCAACTGCTGATCCACAGAATCATGAAGAGATTAAATTGCTTCTGTTTTAAAGCCACTAAGTTTTGCAATAGTCCATTATGGAGCAATAGATATCAATAAGAAAGTGAGGTTCAAAATTAATAGTCACCTGGAGATAATTTAATGTAGAACAAAGACCTTTACCCAATTAGATAGATCCTTAATCCATAAGTACTAAGGTATTATAAAATTCATCACATAAGATTCAAGTTGTTTAATACATTCTAATTATAAAAAGGAGTATGTGACACTTTTTAGGATAATTTCAGATGTTTAAAATTATTTTAATTAATCTAAAACTTAAAGAAAATTTGGATTTTTATATTGCTGAAAAATAATAAATTCTATCGACCTTAGAGATTCGATACAATAAATAAAATGCTTTAACACCTATACATCATTACATGTTCCATCAGTGTTAAACAGAAGGTCAATTATAGATATATAAACTTGAAAACACACTTTTTAATGACCTAATAAAGACGCATATTTTGGCTGCTAACACATCTTAATCCTATCCTTTATTAAAACTTTTGGCTAAAAAGATCTTATATCTAATTAGTTGTTGTAATAGCAAAAACTGCTTAAGTCAACTGTAACTTCAGTTTTTCCTCCTCATAACATTCTGTAATGATGTAATATGGGGGAGGAGTTAAATACTTAAAATGAAACCACTGAATTAAGCAAGCACTGTAATTATTAGCATATATATATTTTTCCCTTATAACTTGGTGCTGCAGCCAAAAGAATTTTTTTTAAGTGTTACAGAGTTAGATCGACATAGGTAAGGTGTTTTCCTTAAATAAATTCCCATTCACTCGACGATCCACAACCTACAAAGAAGTAACTTCCCAATACAGGTTTTCTGTTAGCAAAACACCTCCACCAATCCAAGCATTCACTTCTCCTGCCCACCAGAAAAACCGCACTGCATAACTGTAATAGTAAAGAAGAACTAGGGATATGGAAGTTTGAACAAAGGCTGATTTATACTGGCACAGTAGCTAGAGAAGATCACCCGGGGCCCCAGGGGTGCCTAGCAGTACTACATTGCATTGTGAATTCACCACGGTCTAGAACAGGGATCTTGACCCTTTTTGTTTTCTCAGAACATTTAGCATTAAGAAATTACAACTCAGAAAAACATTGAAGTTGGCAGTAATCACTACAACTAATACTACCATAGAGCAATCTCTCACAGAACCCAGAGAAGAATCCATCCCGAACCAGTCTCATTTTAAGAATTTAAAACTCTTTTTTGTGCATCACATCAGTATAGAGTATTAAGAGGGGTAAAGATTGACATCTCAGTTTTACTTACTTAGACTTTCTACTGCTAAACAGTTATATGATAATTGTTAGTCTACATTTAGCACAGGATAATAAATATATTATTAGCCAAAATGTGCGCCTTTGTTAGGGCCCTAAAAAGTGCGCCCTAGGTTTTATTGTGTTTGTTTTTTTATTAAATCATAGCTGCGTACATTACTGCAATCAAGGGGTACAATGTGCTGGTTTCATATACAATCTGAAATGTTTTCATCAAACTGTTTAACATACCCTTCATGGCATTTTCTTAGTTATTGAATGAAGACATTTGTATTCTGCATTAGTAAGTTTCGCCTGTACCCTTCTAAGATGCACTATAGGTGTGGCCCCACCAAATTACCCTCCCTTCACCCCAACCTCCCCCCTTCCCTCCCTTCCCATATTCTTGTGCTATATACAGTTGGGTTATAGCCTTCATATGAGACCTTTAAATTAGCTTCATAGTAGTCTGCCCTAGGTTTTATGTGTCCATAACCAACCTTCCATTCAACACACTGAATTTGCATTCCATTCACTCATTCATTCTGTGAGAATTAACTGAACATTGAT
>CAUYRH010137480.1:0-13322 GCA_963574655.1 Perodicticus potto | reverse complement strand
TTTTTATTTTATTTTATTTTGGGGTTTTTTTTGAGTTAAGAGTCTTAGTCTATTGCCCCAGGTTAGAGTGCGTTAGCATTATAGCTCACAACAATCTCAAACTCCTAGGCTCAAGTGAGCCTTCAAAGTAGCTGGGACTATAGGCAGTGGGCTAGTGTTTCTATTTGTAGTAGAAATGGGGTCTCACTCTTCAGGCTAGCGTCAAATTCCTGAGCTCAGTCACTCTACCTGCCTGGGCCTCCCAAAGTGCTAAGATTACAAGCATGAGACATTGTGCTCAGCTAGTCTCTCAAATCCTATGCAACTTAAGTAGTGGTTTTTAAAAATATAATTTGCTTAATAAAGAAATACAATAAACATAGGTGTTAACTTTCTAGGAAAAGATGAACGTATGTTGATACAAGGCGATGTAAAGAAGGATCGAAGCTGCTCAATTGTAGACACAAGAGGATGCCATTGGCAGATAAACGTAGCGGTGCCAAAGATATCTTGTTTTAGTTTATTGTCCTTGTTTGTTTCTTTTGCACAAAAATTAGGAGAAACCACACAATAAACACTCGGGGAAAATCTGAAAGGGGCACAGGAATTACAAAGTTCAGTGTTAGCACAAGTCCTGTCCTGCCCATTGCACAGATTGGGAAACTTGAGGCCCTTGGGGCTAGAAGTCACGGAGTAGAGGCAAAGACTGTGGCTTCTCCAGCAGCCCTGGCCTATGTCCATGTGCTTGAGCAATCCGAGACCAGCTCCCAGCACCCACCGGGTCGCCTGCAAAGGGGGCGCAGGCTGTTGATCTCTATCTGCATGTTGCACGCAGCCCTTGCACAGCTAGTAGGAGGCAAGAGGAAGAAGGTGGGATGAAAGTACATTTTCAACAGAACTACATTGCTCCATGGCTTTCTAGGTTTAGTTGTGTTAGTATACTTTTTGTTCAGCTGCTGAGTTAGTGCTGCAGAATATTTATGTTCTTTGAAAAATCATTTATGAACCAATACAACTTACATATTATCCTAATGTCATTCTTCTATTTACCAATGGTATATGAGCTATGTCACTATACCAAAACATATACAATAACCAAACATATCACATACATTTATCGTATTTCCCCAAGGAAAATATACGCAAGGAGGAAAAAAGCCTGGATAGCTCTGAGGAATTGCAGTATTTAAAGTAGTGGTTAAAAAAGTTAGCCTTTGGCTTATATGTGATCATTTGTGATAATTTCTACAGTTAAAAAAAAAAGCTAAAATTTATATGTCTGGACATTTCTTAAAATTTTCTAATTCTCACAAAGCAAATCAGAACATATGGCAACTATCAGTTCATATTTTGTGGGTAACACTAGCTGGGGCTCAATATCAGTAGGCCTCCATTAGTTACTGCTGTGTTCTTTCCTGTTTGCCACAGTCTTCACAATTTCCTGTTATGTGTTATATTTGGCCCACTTCAGCTATTTAAACAGGGAATATTTGGATTTGAGGTCCCAATTTAGTAAGAATTATGAGGAGCTAGTAAAGGGTGGTCTACTCTGTTGCCCTAGCTCAGGTGCATTGGCTCACAGCATCTTCAATCTCCTGGGCTAAAGAGGTCCTCTATCTTAGCCTCTAGAGTAGCTAGGACTATGGGTGGAGCCAGCATAGCTGCCAGTTTGGTTTGGGGGGGGGGGTTGGTAGAAATAGGGTATCGCTATGTTATCCAGGCTGGTCTAGACAGGTTGTTGACTATATGGATATTGAAATCACCCAGGAGGACGATTTCAGGAGTTGGGATGAAAATGATGGTTTTCGGGTCCTTAGGGAATGAGAAAGATAATAGTGAAGTCTAGTATATCCCAGAATATCTGCTTTTAGGATAAGAATTTGTCTCTTTTTTTGTCTTAAAAAATGACTTGCAGAAACCACTAAAACCTATCAGAAGTTATGTTCTGATACTCATTCTCTATCACCAACTGGGTGTCATATAATTTAGTTTAATTCTGATACTATCTACCTGGAGTTAGTGAAGACCCCAAGTTGAGAGCAATGTCTATCACAAGACTGCCCCTATTTTAGATGCTGATCACAAGTTTTCAGAGTTTTCAAGCCAACCCTTCCTCGGCCTGGCCTGCTAAAAATTTGGGACTTCCAGCTCAGCACCTGTAGCTCAAGAGGCTAAGGCACCAACCACATACACCAGAGCTGGTGGGTTCAAATCCAGCCCGGGCCTGCCAAACAACAATGACAACTACAACCAAAACATAGCCGGGTGTTGTGGCAGGCACCTATAGTCCCAGCTACTTGGCAGGCTGAGGCAAGAGAATCACTTAAGCCTAGGAGTTGGAGGTTGCTATGAACTGTGATACCACAGTACTCTACCCAGGGCAACAGCTTGAGGCTCTGTCTCAAAAAAAACAAATTGGGGACTTCCTACAACCCCCGTAATTTCAATAATTTGTTAATATGACTCAGAACAATTTCTGCAGTGTGGGTATAAGCTCTTCTTTGAAGGTTTGATAGAATTATAGTGAAAAGCCAACTGGACCAGAGCATTTTTTTGAGATTTTTTTATTTTTTCTTTGATCTCAGTGCTTGAAATTGGTCTGTTCAGTAGATCTGTTTCTTCTTGGTTAAGTCTAGGGAGAGGGTGTGATTCCAAGTATTGATCAATTTCCTCCACATTGTCAAATTTCTGGGCATAGAGTTTCTTGTAGTATTCAGAGATAATCTCTTGTATCTCTGTGGCATCTGTTGTTATTTCCCCTTTATCATTTCTGATTGAGGTTATTAGATATTTTACTTTTCTGTTTCTAGTCAATCTGAACAAAGGTTTATCAATTTTATTTATTTTTTCAAAATAACTTCATGTTTCATTAATTTTTTGAATACATTTCTGAATGATTTTTTTCAATTTCATTAATCTCTGATTTAATTTTGGTTATTTCTTTCCTTATGCTGGGTTTAGGATTAGATTGTTCTTCTTTTTCCAATTCCATAAGATGATTCATGAGTTTGTTGATATGCTCTCTTTCTGTTTTTCACTTATAGGCATCTAATGCAATAAATTTATCTCTTAAAACTGCTTTTGCTATATCTCACAGGTTTAGGTAACCTTTGTCTTCATAGTTGTTATGTTCAAGGAACTTTTTCTTTTTTTTTTTTTTTGAGGCAGAGCCTCAAGCTGTCACCCTGGATAGAGTGCTGTGGCATCACAGCTCACAGCAACCTCCAATTCCTGGGCACAAGTGATTCTCTTGCCTCCGCCTCCCAAGTGGCTGGGACTACAGGCGCCCGCCACAAGGCCCGGCCATTTTTTGGTTGCAGCCGTCATTGTTTGGCGGGCCCAGGCTGGATTCGAACCCGCTAGCTCAGGTGTATGTGGCCGGTGCCTTAGCTCGTTGAGCCACAGGCGCCGAGCCATGTTCAAGGAACTTAACAGTTTCCACTTTAATCTCTTTCTGAGCCCATCTATCATTCAGCATACGGTTATTTAATTTCTTTGTGTGGGGATAAGCATTTTTGTTAGAGTTGAGTTCCAGCTTTATGACCTTATGGTCTGTGAAGATACAAGATATAATTTCTATTTTTATTTTGCTGAGGTTTGATTTGTATCCAAGGATGTCATCTATTTTGGAGTATGTTCTATGGGCTGACAAGAAAATGTAAATTTTTTAGCTGTGGGATGGTGTGTTCCGTACATGTCTAATAATCCCATTTGTTCTAGGGTCATATTTAAGTCCTTTGTATCTTTGTTTAGTTTCTGTTTAGAGGATCTGTTCATTTCTGTCAGAGAGGTGTGAAAGTCTCTAGCTATTATGATGTTATGGTATATCATATTGCTCAGACGAAACAAGGTCTGTTTCATAAATCTGGTACCATTTAATTTGGGCGCATAAATATTTAAAATTGAAATGTCTTCCTGTTGTATTATTCCCTTGACCAGTATGAAGTGTCCATCTTTGTCTTTCTTAACTTTAGTTGCTTTAAATCCACTTATATCTGAGAATAAAATTACAACCCCACCTTTCTTCTGATTTCCATTTGCTTGAAATACTGTTTTCCATCCCTTAACCCTGAGACTTGATTTGTCCTTCAAAGCTAGGTTCATTTCCTGGAAAAGTATATGGATAGCTTGTACTTTTTTATCCAATTAGCCAGCCTGTGTCTGGCTTCAGTGGGGAATTCAATCCATTGACATTTATTGAGAGAACTGATAAGCGTAGTAGAATTCTATTCATCTTATTTTGTGAAAGTTTGTTGTGTAGTTTTATCCTTCATGCCGTTATGGAAGCTAAGTTTTGACCTTTGAGCTTCTGAATGTTTACTTTGCTGTTGGCCCATTATGATATTCAGTGTTGAGAATAGGTCTAAGTATTTAGTTTAGAGCTGGTCTTGTTGTGGCGAATTTCCTCAGTGTTTGTATATCCACAAAAGATGATTTCTCCATCAATTTTGAAGCTTAGTTTAGAACAGACATCCTCAAACTTTTTAAACAGGGAGCCAATTCACTGTCCCTCAGACCGTTGGAGGGCCGGACTATAGTTTAAAAAAAACAACTATGAACAAATTCCTATGCACACTGCACATATCTTATTTTGAAGTAAAAAACAAAATGGAAACAAATATAATTCACACCAACGCATGTGGCCCGGGGACTGTAGTTTGAGGACCCCTGGTTTAGAAGGATATAGAATTCTGGGCTGAAAATTGTTTTGTTTAAGAATGTTGAATGTGGATGGCGCCTGTGGCTCATCGAGTAGGGCACCAGCCCCATATACCAAAGGTGGCAGGTTCAAACCTGGTCTTGGCCGAACTGCAAAACAGAAAAATAGCCGGGCGTTGTGGCAGGTGCTGTAGTTCCAGCTACTCGGGAGGCTGAGGCAAGAGAATCACCTAAGCCCAGGAGTTGGAGGTTGCTGTGAGCTGTGTGACACCATGGCACTCTACGGAGGGCGATAAAGTGAGACTCTGTCTCTACAAAAAAAAAAAAAAAAATGTTGAAGGTGAATGACCATTCTCTTCTGGCTTGGAAAGTTTCAGTTGAAAAGTCAGCTGTCATCCTAATGGCTCTGCCCCATTGGTCAGTTGGCACTTACTCCTGGTTGCTTGCAGAATTTTCTGTTTCAGTTGAGATGACCCAGGGTTCGATATCCATCTAAAAGGAGTGTGTCTGGATCTTTAGTAAAACTTTGGAAGTTTTATTTATTATAGTCTCCAGTAGGTTTTCCATTCCTTTAAGACAGTCTTCTTCCCCTTCAGGGATCCCTATTATTCATATGTTTGAATGCTTCATGAAGTCTTATAGTTCTCTAAACAACTTTTCTGCTTTCTCTCTCTTCTTTTCTGCCTCTTTACCTACCTGAGTTAATTCAAAAACTTTATCCTCTAAGGTTTTATCCAGAGGTGCAAGGCTGGTAGCATACACAAGGCCGTAAATGTTAATACACCATATCAACAGAAGGAAAAACAAAGACCATATGATCCTTTCAGTTGATGTAGAAAAAGCATTCGATAAAATCATCATCTTTTTCTAATTCAAACACTTAAGAATATAGGCATAAGTGGCACATTTCTTAAACTGGTCAAAGCCAAGTATGATAGACCCACAGCTAATATTATACTGAATGAAGTAAAACTGAAAGCTTTTCCACTTAGAACTGGAACCAGGCAAGGTTGTCATCTATCCCCGCTACTACTCAACATAGTGCTGGAAGTTCTAGCCAATACAATCAGGCAAGAGAGGGAAATAAAGGGCCTCCAAATGGGAGTAGAGGAGGTCAAACTTTCACTTTTTACTGATAGGATCTTATACTTAGAGAACCCCAAAGACTCAACTACAAGACTCCTGGCCTGGAAATGATAAAAAAAATAATAATAATAATAGCAGTGTCTCAGGATATAAAATCAATGTCCACAAATCAGTAGCCTTTGTATATACAATTACAGCCAAGTTGAGAAGCTAATCAAGATATGATTCCCTTCACAGTAGCTTCAAAAAAAATGAAATACCTAGGAATATACCTAACAAAAGAGGTGAAGGACCTCTATAATTGTTGGGCAATTGCAACAACAACAAGAAAATAATTTTCTATAAAGAAAATTATGAGGCTCGCCTGTGGCTCAAGCGGCTAAGACACTAGCCACATACACCTGAGCTGGTGGGTTCGAACCCGGGCCTGCCAAACAATGCCGGCTACAACCAAAAATTAGCTGGGTATTGTGGCGGGCGCCCATGGTCCCAGCCACTTGGGAGGCAGAGGCAGGAGACTTGCTTGAGCCCAGGAGTTGGAGGTTGCTGTGAGCCGTGATGCCACGGCACTCTACCCAGGGGGACAGCTTGAGGCTCTGTCTCGGAAAAAAATAAAAAAGAAAGAAAGAAAATTATGAAACCCTAACAAATGAAATAGCAGAGAATATTAACAAATGGAAAAACATACCATGTTTGGGCAGCGCCTGTGGTTCAGTGGGTTGGGCGCCGGCCCCATATGCCGAGGGTGGCAGGTTCAAACTCGCCCCATCCAAACTGCAGCCAGAAAATAGCTGTGCATTGTAGTGAGCACCTATAGTCCTAGCTATTCAGGGAGCTGAGGCCAGAGAATTGGCTAAAACCCAGGAGTTGGAGGTTGCTATGAGCTATGTGATGCCATGGTACTTTACCAATGGCAATAAAGTGAAACTCTGTCTCTACAAAGAAAAAAAAAAACATACCATGCTCATGGCTGGGAAAAATTAACATTGTTGAAATGTCTGTACTTCCCAAAGCAATCTACAGATTCAATGCCATCCCCACTAAAATACCAACATAATACTTTCAAGATTTGGAAAAAATGGGTGGCTCCTGTGGCTCAAAGGAGTGGGGCGCTGGCCCCATGTGCTGGATGTGGCAGGTTCAAGCCCAGCCCTGGCCAAAAACTGCAAAAAAAAAAGATTTGGAAAAAATAATTCTTTATTTTGTGTGAAACCAGGAAAAAACCCATATAGCCAAGGCAATCCTTAGTAATAAAAACAAAGCTGGGGGGCATTAGCCTATGAGACTTTAGGCTATACTACAAGGCCATAATGATCAAAACAGCATGGTATTGCCACAAATATACAGACAGACATCTGGAACCAAATAGTAAACCATGAGATGAAATTAACATCTTACAGCCACCTGATCTTTGATAAACCAAACAAGAACATACACTGGGGAAAAGAATCCCTATGCAATAAATGTTGCTGGGAGAACTGGATAACCACATGTAAAAGACTGAAACTGGATCTGCACCTTTTACCACCCACAAAAATTGATTCAAGATGGATAAAAGATTTAAATCTAATGCATGAAACAATAAAAGTCCTCAAATAAAGTGTGAGAAAAATACTTTAAGATATTGGTCTAGGGGGGCGGTGCCTGTGGCTAATTGAAGTGGGCGCTGGCCCCATGTGCCGAAGGTGGCAGGTTCAAATCCAGCCTCAGCCAAACTGCAAAAACAGAAAAATAGCCAGGTGTTGTGGTAGGTGCCTGTAGTCCCAGCTACTCGGGAGACTGAGGCAAGAGAATCGCCTAAGCCCAGGAGTTGGAAGTTGCTGTGAGCTGTGTGACCCCACGGCACTCCACCTAGGGCGATAAAGTAAGACTCTGTCTCTCCGGAAAAAAAAAAAAAAAAGGCTCAGCGCCTGTGGCTCAACAGGCTGAGGTGCCAGCCACGTGCACCTGAGCTGGCGGGTTCAAATCCAACACAGGCCCACCAAACAACAATGACGGCTGCAACCAAAAACTGGCTGGGCGTGTGGCGGGCGCCTATAGTCCCAACTACTTGGAAGGTGGAGACAGGAGACTCGCTTGAGCCCAGGAATTGGAGGTTGCTGTGAGCTGTAATGCCACAGCACTCTATCCAGGGTGACAGCTTGAGGCTCTGTCTCAAAAAAAAAAAAAAAAAAAGATATTGGTCTAGGGAAAGATCTTATGAAGACTTCAGTGACAATTGCAACAACAAAAAGAAACAAATGGGACTTAAACTGAATAGCTTCTGTACAGCTAAGGCGACAACAATCAAAGCAAAGAAACAACCTTCAGAATGGGAAAAGATATTTGCTTATTATGAATCGGACAGAAGCTTGATAACTAGGGTCTACAGAAAACTCAAATTAATCAACAAAAATGAGTCAACAATCCTTCATTGTTCTCTAAAGAAGACAGACAAATGGCTAACAGGGAAAAAATGCTCATCATCCCTAATCATCTGAGAAATGCAAATCAAAACTACCCTGAGATATCACCTAACCTCACTGAGAACAGCCCACATCACAAAGTCTCAAAGCTGCAGATGCTGGCATGGATTTGAAGAGAAGGGAATACCTTTACACTGCTGGTAGAATTGCAATCTAATAATAGCCTTTTCAGAAGGAAGTATGGAGAATTGGCTGAGCACCCATTGCTTAGTGATTAGGGCACCGGCCACATACACCAAGATAGGCAGGTTTCAACCCAGCCCGGGCCTGCTAAACAACAATGACAACTGCCACAACAACAACAACAAAATAGCCAGGCATTATGTTAGGTGCCTGTAGTCCCAGCTACTTGGGAGGCTAAAGCAAGAGAATTGCTTATGCCCAAGAGTTTAAGGTTGCTGTGAGCTGTAATGCCACTATACTCCACCAAGGACAACATAGTGAGACTCTGTCTCAAAGAAAAAAAGTATAGAGAATCCTCAAAGAACTCAAATTTGATCCTGCAGTGCCATTGCTGGGCATCTACCCAGAAGAAAAACATACCATTTTAGCATAAGGACATTTGCAGTAGACTGTTTATCACAGTTCAGTTTACAATCGTCAAAATGTGGAAACAACCTAAATGCCTACCAATCAAGGAATGATTAACAAGCTGTGGTATATGCATACCATGGAATATAATTCAGCCATTAAAAGAGATGGAGATTTTACATCTTTTGTATTAACCTGGACTGAGGTGGAATGCATTTTTCTTAGTAAAGCATCACAAAAATGGAGACGAATCCAATGTGTTCAATTCTACGAAGGCAATAGATAACCTAATACGTGGTGGGGGATAGGGGAATGAGAGAGAGGGGAGGAGGGTGGGGGTTGGGGAGGTCATGTTGTATAGCACACCTTGGGGTCAGGACACAATTATAAGAAGGAATTTACCTAACAAATACAATCAATGTAACCTAATTCTTTGTACCCTTAATGAATCCCAAACAATAAAAGAAAATGACTCAGAACTTACTGAAAGCACTATTACAGTAATACATTGTTTATATAGTATAATTGTATACTACAATTACAGTTTAAGTCCAAAAGGTATAGACCAGGAACAACAAATTGAAGATGCATAGAGAGCAGTGTTTGGTGGGGGAAGGTTTCCAGACCTTCCATGCCCAGACCTTCCATGCCCTCTCCTTGTAAGATCTGCACACATTGCCCTTCCAGCAGGTCAGTACGTGTATGCAGTTCACTGAACCACCATTTCCAGAGTTTTTATTGGGGTTTTATCACATGGCATGATTGATCAAATCATTGGCGGTGTGATTGGTCCCCTTTCACTCCCCCATCCTGAAGTTATCTCTGGCTTCACCTTAAGTCACTTCATTGGCATAAGAAAGACAATCCTATCACTTACGATATTTTAAGGGTTTTTAAAACTCTGTCCCTTTAGGAACAGACAAAACCAGCTATATTCTTAGCATGATATGTCTCAAGTCTAGATCTTTTTTTTGTTTCTTTTGTTTTGTTTTGTTTTTTGAGACGAGACTCAAGCTGTCACCCTGGATAGAGTGCCGTGGTGTCATAGCACACAGCAAACTCAAACTTGGGTCAAGCTATCCTCTTCTTCAGTTTTTCTATTTTTAGTAGAGACAGAGTCTTGCTTTTTGCTCTGGCTGGCCTGCATTCCACCCACCTCGGCCTCCCAGAGTGCTAGAATTATAGGTGTGCACCACCTTGCCTGGCCCTAGATCTTTTGTTAATTGCTCTGTATCTTGGAATCTGTCGTCTTCACAATTTTTTTTTTTATTTTTTGAGACAAAGTCTCACTTTGTTACCCTGGGTAACATGCCGTTGGCATCATAGCTTATAGCAACCTCAAACTCTTGGGCTCAATCAGTTCTTTTGCCTCAGCCTCCTGGGGAGCTGGGACTACAGGCACCCACCACAACACCCAGCTAGTTTTTAGAGATGAGGTCACTTGCTTAGGCTGGTCTCAAACTTAAGGGCTCAAGTAGTCCACCCGCCTTGGCCTCTCCCCAGAGTGCTAGGATTACAGGTGGGAGCCACCACACCTGGCCCCACAATTATTCTTTTGAATAGAGATGTGACTTCATTCTTTAATAGAAACTTAATTTTTTTTTTCAGGAAAATGGGTTTAGTTATCTTAAAAACCATTTGAGAAGATGTTTAGTTTAAACTAAACAAAAATACTAGCTCAAGCTGAGATATCTTCTATTTTGATCATATTGAAAAATCAGAACTTACTTTGTTTAGTGTGTTTGTTTCTTACTCTTAACCATTCCCTGATGATGGTAGGATTTTTTTTAAAGCAAATAATTATTTTATGCCTGTTGTCAAAGGCATAGGACTATGACTATAAATAAGATATTATTTCTGCCCCAAAGGAATTTCTTAGAGAACATGGACATGTATACACATAAATCATTGATTGTCCCTGGTATTGAGATACAAGGCAGTTTGGGGAGCAGAGAAGTGATGGACTCACTTAAAGGGGCCTGGGAAGGAATTTTGAGTTTATCATGCGTAGAATAAGGGTGAAGACTAGTTCTTAAAGAGAAATCAGGTATGAAAAGGCTGGGAGATATGATTAACAAAGTGTTAAAAATTTGATACAGGACCCAAGAGATGAGGCTAAAAGATAGGCAGAGGACAAAACAAAGCCTCTTGTTTATATAAAACACCTAGAGTTTGGAGTTTCCCTATAAACAATGAAAAGGTAAAGATTTTAAGAAGAGAAATAATTTGCTGAGAATACATTGATAGCAGTGTGACAGATGGATTAGAGAAAGGCAGTCAGGTAGAAACTGTCCCCACAAAATACGAAAAGTCCCTGAAGCAAGATAGAAGAGCTATATTCATTCAGAAGGGGTAAATAGGGGGAGGATTTTAGAATGGCTTCCAGATACCTCTCTTGGGCAGTTGATTGAATGGTGTGTGATTAAATGAAATGAGATATGCAAAAGTAGAAGGTTGGGAGAAAATAGATTTGGAGTCCATGTTATTTTCTGGGACATAACGGATCTGTCACTCAAAAGATAGGTCAGAGTAGTAGATAAAAATTTTAGGTAAGTGATTATTTTAGTCATAAAAAGAAATGATAATATTTAGTGTGTATATTCAGGATTTCTTCAGGGAGTTTCTAGTCAGCAGTGTTGAGTACTGCGTGTTATGATGATTGGCATTGGCAATTGTCTTTTGCGATCCACAGCAGTAGCAAATGTTAGATTTCTGAGTCTGAGGAGTTAACGGGAAGTAAAGAAATGTAGACAATTAAAATTCTTACACTTTTGGTTCGGTGCCTATAGCTCCGTGGCTAGGGCATCAGCCACATACACCAGAGCTGGCGGGTTTGAACCCTGCCTGGGCCTGCCAAACAACACGGACAACTACAACCAAAAAATAAATAGCCAGGCATTATAGTGGGCGCCTGTAGTCCCAGCTACTTGGGAGGCTGAGGCAAGAGAATTGCTTAAGCCCAAAAGTTTGAGGTTGCGGTGAGCTGTGACATCACAGCACTCTACTGAGGGTGACATAGTTAGACTGTCTCAAAAGACAAAAAAATTAGTTCACTTTTAAAATCTTGTTTTTTTTCCCTCACTGTTTTTCAGCGATTCTAACTGGCTTATAATTTCTTCTTCCTTATAATCTATTTTTCTTTAAAATCCTCTTGCATTTCCTTGATCTGTGATTGCTTCAATATCATGTAGTGTTTTTCTTTTAGAGTATATATACAAGTACACATAAAGTAAAAACAGTTTAATTACTTGTTATTTTAAATTGATCTCCATGGTCTTTAGGTGATTGTTTTCATGAATAAATTAAAGATAGATTCATTTTACATTAATCTGATAACATGTTAAAATGCTCCCAAAGTTTCTTATTATATTTCATACATTACAAAATTATTGCTCACACTTGGGATGTTATAATCATTATTATTATTACTTTTGAGACAGGGTCCTTGCTCTGTCACCCAAGTTAGAGTGCAGTGGCATCATCATAGCTCCCTGCACCCCCAAACTCCTGGAATGTTACTGCCTCACCCTTCTGAGTACCTGGGACTACAGGCCTGAGCCACTGCTCCCATCCCCTTGGAACGTTAGTATTCTGAAACATCTCCCAATGGCTAAACCTAGAACAGTTTAAGTAACAAAATAAATGATGAAAGCATCGGATTGGAATCTAAAAAATAAATCCATGCTGATATAAATAAATGATTGACTAAATGAATAGAAAATGAAAATGGGATAAATCTTACAGAAAAATTGCAAATACAGTAGAACCTCTGTAAATTGACCACCCAGGGAACTGGTAACAAATTGGTCAGCATATGGAGGTGGTCAGCATAAGAAACTAGACCTGCTGTTCTGATAACATTCATGGGATACATGTGCAGTCTCTTAAAATTAGGTCCAACTTAAGGAGGTGGTCAGTGTAAGGTGATTGTCAACTATGGAAGTTCTACTGTAATATATGTTGATTATCTACTTTCCGGAGGTGGAGCTAAATTCCCCTCTTGAATCTGGATTCGACTTAGTTATTTCACAGAACAAAGTATGGAAATGAAAAATACTACACAGTGAAGAGGACTGGCAGACAGCACCTTAACCAAGTGCCAGGTTAACTTCACCAGCGATAAGACATGATGATATCACATATTCCCTCATGTAATGTTAGGAAGTGAACTTCATTCCTGTGTATTTTTACCAAAAACCCATGGCCCTAGTCTAAGTGGGGGGGGGGGGGTTGAGTGGGGAGGGAAGTCCAAAAAAACTAATTTAGTGGCAGTCTGCAGATACCTCACAGTACTAAAAAGTACTAACCACCTAAAAAAAGAAGTAGGGGGCTCGGCGCCTGTGGCTTAATGGGCTAAGGCGCCAGCCATGTACACCTGAGCTGGCGGGTTCGAATCCAGCCCAGGCCCGCCAACCAACAATGACAGCTGCAACCAAAAAATGGCCGGGCGTTGTGGCGGGTGCCTGTAGTCCCAGCTACTTGGGAGGCAGAGGCAGGAGACTCGCTCGAGCCCAGGAATTGGAGGTTGCTGTGAGCTGTGATGCCACAGCACTCTAACCAGGGTGACAGCTTGAGGCTCTGTCTCAAAAAAAAAAAAAAGAA
>CAUYRH010137478.1:0-25810 GCA_963574655.1 Perodicticus potto | reverse complement strand
CTTCACATACAATCGGAGATATTTTTATCAACCTGATTAATATACCATTCATGATATTTTCTCATTTACTATGTGAAAACAATTTTGATCCATATTTAGAAGTTTTCTCCTGACCCTTCACATATGCACCACAAGTGTGATAGCTGGCTTCCAAGAATGGAGGCAGGAAGAGCCTCAGGTTGACTGAAACTTAGTGAGGCCCATTTAGATGTGCATTGTGTCTTGACATTTGCTATCTTATTCCTTCCCTGACCCTGGCACTAGGCTAGGCCACGAACATATCATCTCCTCTAGGGTTCCCAGTGTTATTCTTCTCTAAATACCATATTATTCCAAGCAAGAAAAAGATTTTGGGGAATTGGCATTCCATAGGGCTGTGACTGCTAAGTGGGATGAAGGAGAGAGGGACCCTGGATTGTTAGACTCCCTCCTTTTAGGTGAGTTTATTTTTTGCTTTAAGCTTGTCTTTTTTTCCTCAGGCCAGGAACCATCACTCTGCAGGCCCTTTCAGAAGCTAACAGAAGGTTATGGATGGAAGCCATGGATGGGAAAGAACCTGTAAGTTACCTAACCCTGGGGATACCTTCCAGCAAAGGCCAATGTACTATGTGTGAACATTGTCTAGTGGCTTCAGTGGGTCTAAAACAATTAAATTATAATAGATTCTTCATACTGAAAGCTGTAAAGAGCTGTAAGGAATTGTTGCTTCCATGTTTCTAGTAAAGTACGTGAGTTCCAGTGAAGGTGATGGACTTAGATCACTCTCAGATAAAGCATCAAAGCTGGGCTTAGAATGCAGATGTCTCAACAACCTGCTGTAGATTTAGACTATGTCAGTATTCCTAGACGATTTTCTTAAGAAATAAAATAAATCCTTTTTGTATTATAAATTCAATATGTGTTCATCTTTAATAGAAAGATAGAAAACAATTGCTGTCATTTTGAATAAGTAGTTAAGATTTTAATCATAATGATTTTTCTGCTCCCTCCCTTTAAATCCCAAACTCAACTCATTCTCTTTAAGAGCACAGCGGGCAGAGGAGATGGCATTCATTGCCATTGGTATCTTAAAATGTACCACTCTATTTTGAATGCTGTTGTACAAGAGCACACGTAGTCCTTTAAATGAGTTAGTGATTATCATCTAGAGTCCACTATGAACAGTCAGAAATCTTTGGAAAACATTCTTTCTTCATTATTATCCTGGTACATTTTTTAGTGCCATGTGGAATAATATTAGCTTCCTAATGTTGGAATTCCAAAAGCCTGGATTTAGATTTAGGTACTGAATGGTTGTATGACCTTGAGCAAGTTCTTTTTTAAAACATAACTTTTCTATGACTCAGTTATCTTTTCTTCAATAGAATGGCTTACCATTATACCTCACAGGGTCACTTCAAAAAACCAGATGAAAGCCATAATGTATTCCCTTAAGAATTTTAGGTGCTCATAACTGAGCTGAAGAATGGGTGCAAAACTACTAAGATCTAATAGTATTTTGAATACATTCTTAGTGACTGTGAGTGATAAGATTTCATCCATCTGGCTATGAGGGATAATGCATTCATGGTTTTTCTTTCTGTGTGACCCCAATATCCTGTACAGACTGAAGAGAAGTAACCAGATCTCGGATTACATTTATTGCAACCTTGAACATAACAGGAGAGAAGTATTGTTATAAAGACTGCCATCTAGAAAGTAGGCTTGGTTCTTTCCTGTCACCTTCCAGAAACCTGTTGCTTAACATACATGCCTAAGATGTTACTCTAGAAGTATTTTAGGGGGCTCAGCTATACATTTATCTATTGATTCATTCACATTTACTCTTGCTTTAGGCTTTTAAATATCAAATGGTACAGATAGCTGTTTGTGGAGAAGGATGTTAGTACATGGGCCCATTGAATGTGGATCTGCAACAACTTGTTCATGGCAGACTTTTCATAAATATCTTGTTTATAAAAATGACAGCAAGGCTAGTCAGTCCAGAAATCTTTCTCGCTGAAATGTCCATGGGTATACACGAAAGTAGAATTTATTTTATGAAAAAGAGGCACTGTTGAAATTGACTCTAACAGATGGCACAAACAGCACTTATTTCCTGCAGCCTTATTTTGCTCATATTGCTGCTCTAGTAAACCCCCCAGTCCACTAGCTTTACACATCATGGGCATGCCTTGAGTTAAACTTTCAAAGAAGATCAGTCCTTGAGGAAATATCTAGTCCAATCCTGATTACTTTTTTTTTTTTTTTTTTGAGACAGAGTCTCACTATGTTGCCCTGGGTAGAGTGTCATGGCATCATAGCTCACAGCAACCTGTATCTCTTGGGCTTAAGTGATTCTCTTGCCTCAGCCTCCTGAGTAGCTGGAACTACAGGCAACTGCCACAATGCCCAGCTTTTTTTTTTTTTTTTTTTGGTTGTAGTTGTCATTGTAGGCCTTGGGCTGGATTCAAACCCACCAGCTCCAGTATATGTGGCTGGCGTCCTAGCTGCTGAACCACAGGTGCCGAGCCAATCCTGATCACTTTATTGACAAAAATTTTGAAATGTAGAGAATAGAAATGGTTTGCCCAAGATTTTCTAATATGATTAAGGTAGTTCCAGTACTGGACATCAAGACTAAATAATCTTCTGTCTGGTGTCTCCTATCATTAACATAATAGATACTTCAAGATAGGTAAGAGAGTCTAGTAAATACATGGATCTCTTTCAGATGGTCACTTGCCTTTCCACAGAGAAACATCCATTAACTAGTGGTGGGAGATTGGTGATAAGAACATTTACATTTTTCTATTAATGCCCATTAGTCAGGTATCCATGAGAAAAACACTTTCTTTCTCTCATGCACCTCTTGCTTCATCATAAAAATTCTTCAAGCTTCACATAAGTCAATGTCTATTATGGATGGGGTACAACTTTAGGTACAGTGAACTGTAGAAACCGAGAGAAGAAATTTTTAGGAATTCTTTTATTGTTTACTACGAATGGGCAAAAATGATTTTGTTTAGCCTACTTTTCTTTCTTGTTAAGAGCCTTGATGTCTCTAAAGATTTTTATGGTCAATCTTTGTGAAAAGTTTTAATGTTCTTTGCCTACTTACCTAAAGTAATTCACAAAGGCTATGATTCTTTCTTTTTCTTTTTTTGTTGTTGGGATTCATTGAGGGTACAAGAAACCAGGTTACACTGATTGCATTTGTTAGTTAAAGTCCCTCATATAATTGTGTCTTGCCCCCAAAAGGTGTGTCTTTCTGTTTTTCTTTTGTAGATCTATCACAGCCCGATAACAAAACAAGAAGAAAGTGAGTCATTCTAGTTTTTGATCTACTACTGTTTGTTATCAGCTGCCAGCTGTCCTAATTATTGTAAATGCTGACAAGTAATGACATGTATTATTTATGCAACCCTGCATGCAGGTGCCTGTATATGAAATGAAAATCAGCCCTATTTTTTTAAGTGTGTCTGTTACTGAAACCAAAGAAGGCTCTTCATCATAAGCTTTTTGTGTGATAATATAGATAGACACATTATAAATTTCATCTTCTGGATACCTGATACAAATTGTGTGCATTTCCAGGGTAATATTTCACATTTCATGTTTTTCCTGCATAAAACTGACATAATGCAAAGAACCAAATAAAAGTATTTTGTGTTATGTGAGTTAAAACTAAAGGTAACTAGAAATGATCAGCTTTAGTCTCACTGTAGTCCCTTAGCTCTCTCACTGTAGTATTATAGTATGATCATTAAATGTTTGATATATGACACATATTGCAGAAGTATCTAACTCTGTTTTCCTTTACTTGAAACAGTGGAGCTGAATGATGTAGGTTTCAAGTTTGTTAGGAAATGCATCAACATTATTGAGACCAAAGGTAAGATTTGAACCATAGCCATGGCATCATTTGAATCTGGTCACTCTGATTTTATACTGGGACAATTATATCATCTATTGATTAGGACCTATTTTAGGAATAAAGACTGTTGTAAATCTAGTGTGACTGATACAGTCTATAAGGTTACAGGAAATTCAGAACCAGTGTTAACCTAAGCATGTTTGGATAATTTATAGAGAAAGAACTAAAAATGGTTTATCAGGTATTCTTAAATAGTGATATGGTATACTATACAATTTTTAAAAAGTTCAATTATTGCACAATACATATTAGTTTAATAATTGATGGGAGCAAAACTAAAGTCAGGCAAACGTGGTATCAGTTTTTTTTCTAGTTGATGACACTCCCTGCTTTCCCTTCTGAAGATATTTAGCAAGTATAGTGTATGAGCCAAGCTTCTTTTTTCTTTCATATGTTTCTTTAATCTTTCTTAGCCTTTGTTGTCACAACTGCCATACTCTGGTCCTCTCTTCCTTTACATTGCTGTTTGGAAGTAACTTAAGGGTTGATATTTCTTGTCTTTGCAATTACTCTATAGCATCTTTCTAACATGGTTGCACCTTTTTCAGCTATTGGCTGCCACTCACCTGAGCATATCATTCTAATTACTATAGACTTTGTTTTCTTCTGTTCAGATTAAAGAGATATAATCCAAATAAAGGATGGGTTATTTGAATACATGCTTTAGGATTGTTACTCTGTTATAGGGGAGAGCTTGAAAACTTGAAGAGAATAGGTTGAACCTTTCCTGTGTGAACTGACTGTAGTGTACGAATACCTAATTTCTCTACCCTGGGGATGGTGAATGCTCTAACTATATAAACAAAACTGACTGGATTTTCTTTCTCTAGGGATCAAGACAGAGGGGTTGTACCGCACTGTGGGCAGCAATATTCAGGTTCAGAAGCTGCTGAATGCCTTTTTTGGTAACAATTTTACTGTCATAATTCCTACTGGAGTATTTCTCTGTGTCAGAAATAAATGCAACTGGAAGAAAAAGGAGAAATTGCTAATAAGTGTTTCACAGTAGTTTTAAAAATTATTTTGACAGGCACAATGTCTACCCATTTGCCTACTCTGGACTAGAGATAGTCTTGCCTTGAATATTTGGCTGTCATCTCTTCTTCACATTTTGTTCACTCTATAAACCCTTTGCAATACGGTTCTTATACCTGTGTCCTCACTGGAATTGCCTGGCCAAACTCACCAGGTGTCTTCTTGTCAAATCCTATGAACATTTTCAAGCGTCTGTATTACTTGATCTCTGTACTTACCGCTCCCTCCTTTTTGAAACGATCCCCTTACATGGCTTTCATGAATACAGTGTCCTGATTTTTTTAACATCTTTTTTTTGTTGTTGTTTGTTTTAAGACAGAGTCTTACTATGTCACCCTCATTAGAGTGCCATGGCAGTACAGTTCACACCAACCTCAAGCTCTTGGGCTTAAGTGATTCTCTTGCCCCAGCCTCCCAAGTAGCTGGGACTACAAGTGCCTGCCACAACTCCTGGCCATTTTTTTGTTGTAGTTGCCATTGTTGTTTAGCAGGCACAGACCGGGCTCGAACCCGCCAGCCCCGATGTATGTGGCCAGCGCCCTAATCACTAAGCTATGGGCACCAAGCCTGTTTTAACATCTTACACTTACTTATGTTTTAACAGTGGCTCTTGCTAAGTATTTCCCCCCATTTTTTAAATATATTCTTTTGTTCTCCATCACTTCTTTCTCTAAATTTTTCTGTTGATTAATTTTATCCTGATTATGGTTCAGATTTTCCCTTTTTCATATTTCTAGTAATCTTTATTGGTTATTGGACATGATTGTTTATTTTGTGTATTGATTTTGTTTATTTCTCTTTAAGAACTTTGCCCTTTGCTTTGTTGGCAGTTATTTAGCAGTTGGTCAGTTTGATGTTTTGAGGCTTCTTTTTAAAGCCTTATTTTGCCAGATATAAAGTATCCTTTTCAGGTTAGCTTAGCTTTACTATCAAGGTCTGACTTGTTTTTTCTCTGCATTCTTATTGATTAGAATATAAACATCTCCCACTTCTGTCTTCTTCCAGCCTCTCTGAACTTTGATATTTGTATCTTCAACTGAGCAAGACTTTCAGGCTCAGCTTGTTCCCAATGTGTGTTACCATCCAAAAAGTGCTTTTCAGTTGGCAAGCTGTGGAAATGGTAGGGCTTATCTTTTTTGTTTCCTTTTTTTCAGAAACATAGTCCTGTGTTGTTTGTTGTTCAGTGACTACAAAAAGTAGTTTATTGTATATTGTCCAGTTTTCTAATTGTTAGAACAAGATGGGAAGTATGGTACCAATTTCTAATTAAAGCATGGCTGAGAGTCAAAGTACCTCTGTGTAATTTTTGCCAGCACTTGTTTGCTGACAACACCCAAAAGTCTCTACTCCATATTCCTTTTCTTGAGTTTTAAATTCAATTGGCTACTACACCTCTGTTCTTTATCTATATTAATATCATGGTACACATTATAATGATCATCTATGTGTAGCCCATCGGGAGTCAGTTGGTTGAGGCAATAAGCCGTAAAGCCCAAGGCAATCAATATTGGAATCTCTGCACAGGTTCTCTTTGCATAGATATTACACAGGTACCTATCTTTGACACTTCCAAAACTAAACTCATTGTCCCCTTTCCTATTAAATCTGCTTTTCTGTCTTTTTTGACTGTTTGTGAACCATTAGGTAATCTTAGTTTTAACAAAATGTTAGAGAACAAACGGGGTATAGAAAACTGCCATTTCAATAATATATGTGTTCTTGGTCTAGTCTGCCATTTGAATGATGGTGTGGTGTTATCACATTATAGATTACATTATTAGTATCTCAGTATATATTTTTACTAATCACTTTGCATTGTTTAAGAATTCAAGTTGTGCCAGGCACGGTGGCTCATGCCTATAATCCTAGCACTCTGGGATGCTGAGGTTGGCAGATTGCCTAAGCTCACATGTTCAAGACCAGCCTGAGCCAGAGAGAGACCTTTTCTCTAAAAATAGCCAGGCATCCTGGTGGGCACCTATAGTCCCAGCTACGTAGGAGGCTGAGGTAAGAGAATCATTTGAGCCCAAGAGTTTGAAGTTGCTGCAAGCTATGATGCGTGGCCCTCTACTGAGGGTGACAAAATGAGACTGTGTGTCAAAGAAAAAAAAAATTCAAGCTGTCTTATTTCTGACTAATTTTTAACCCATCCCATTAGATAAATTATAGTGTTACTTATGTAAAAAAACTGACATCATGGGCCAGAATATTGAGTCTCTGATAAATTGTTGATCTCAGATCAACTGTATTGAATAAAGTTTTCAGTATCAGTACATTTTTCTACTTATCCATAATAAGTTTTTTAAAAATGCCATGCCACAAATCCTATTCATTCTTTTATGAGCTTTAATAGGACTGAAATGTTTCCCCCAAATTGCACATAGCAGTGCAATCTGATTTAAACATCAAGGAAAATGGCAGAGTTGTCATATTTCACCTATTTAATTCCATTCTATAACTATCTGCCCTCACGGGAATATCTGAAATATAGACCAGGTAGTTGTGGATATAAACATTTTAGGAAGACATTGAAACAGTATAATACATTTAAACAGTTATTTTTTTATTTATATATAAAAATGGTAACCACTGATCCCTGCTCCATACCTAAAAATGTCCAGATCTGTTTATGATCCTCATTCATTCATTCATTGGTTCAGCAAATATGCATTTGAGTGCTGGAGATCTGTAGCCTTGGGGCCACATGTGACCTTCTGGATCCTTTATAATGCATCCTTTTAACTGAATCCACATTTTATTGTGAAGTGTGGATATGGTTGAGTGTCTTTACTTGAGGATCTGGAGGGCCACATGTATCCTTAAAAGGCCACAGGTTCCCCACCCTTGGCTGGTATTTCAGGACTATAGATTAAATAATAAACATACTACCTACCTTTCCCACCTTGGTGGGACTTACATTCTCTGGGAAGGACTGTTTCTCAGGTAGCTTATGATGTCTCCCCTAGTTATGTGGGGAGTTGGTTCTGCTAAGTTTCTTTTATGTTATGTATTCATGAATCATCAAGGGTGCTTGCTTCTTTTTACTCTTTTGTAATGTACTATCACTGCAGTAGGAGTTTGTCACCTTGACTGCATGTGTTCTCCTTATGATTTGTCCAAGAGGAAGATCATTCATTCTCGTTTTGCTTATGTAAAAAAAAAAAGACAGGCTATGGAAAGAAGAAAGGGGATCACAAGGTAACGTAGAAGATATAATAGTAACTGACCCAGAAACATTGGACTTTGGACAGAGAGAGTAAGGTATACACTGTAGCCTGTCTTTTCACTCTCATCGTCTCATTTATTGATTGACGCCATGTTTATTAAATGCCTCCTATATGCCAGAAATACAGTGAACTATTTCCTGCAACCTATTCTTATCTGGAACATATTCTTCTTAGCAAAGTATCTCAAGAATGGAAGAAAAAATATCCAATGAACTCAGCCCTAATATGAAGCTAATTTATAGCTTTCATATGAAGGCTAAAACCCAATTATAGCACAAGAATATGGGGAAAATGGCAAGGGAGGGGAGGGGAGTGGAGGGGTGGAGGGAGGGCAATTGGTGGGATCACACCTACGGTGCATCTTAGAAGGGAACAGGTGAAACTTACTAAATGCAGAATACAAATGTCTACATATAGTGATTAAGAAAATGCCATGAAGGCTATGTTAAACAGTTCAATGAAAACATTTCAGACTGTATATGAAGTCAGCACATTGTGCCCCATGATTGCACTAATGTACACAATTATGATTTAATAAAAAAAAAATAAATATCAGATTTCCTCTGCATTTTATGCTGTACACATCTCAGTTTAGACCAGCCACATTCCAGGTACTCAGTAGCCTCACGTAGCCAGTGGCTGCCACATTGAAGTGAAGCGCTGAGGGCTCTGAATCCCCTGACCTCAGAAATTTGAAGGTCCTGAATTCCTATTTTCTGCTACAGGGAAAGAAATAGCCCTTCTCTACCATCATTTGTCTATAGAACCATAGGTGGGGGAGACAGTGCCCCTAGAGAGAGGAGGCTGCAAACTGGAAATGTCCCTAATAGACCTAACTTCCTGGCCACCTGCTTCTTGGTGGGGCCCATCCTTCTTCCAGATATCCGACTATGAACAAAGGATAATAGAACCCCAGAAAGAGGGATGTCTTCTGGTCTATCTAAAGCTTTGACCTCTAGAGGTTAGATGCGAAAGAAATAAATCAAAGTCAAACTTCTTATTTTGCAATCTGGCCTTAGACCTAACAGTCAGGCTGTGGTGTGTGTTTTCTTTTGTGGTTTGGAGTCCATGTGAGTTTAAGCACCAATTACATGCATACATTTTTAAAAGCATTTCTATATAATAGCACCAACAAACATGAGTCAACTTTAAACCAAGGTAAAAGGAAACTGTTACCTATATGATGGCTGTAAATTTGCAGGTACCAAGAATCTGTCATTCAATCCTGGTATCCTGTCTGTAATAGGTGCATATATTAGTTAACGGTCGATTTGGGGGCATGAAAAACTACCCCCAAATTTGCTAACTCTTAATTGATCTGGTTAGAAGTTTAGGCTGGGATCAGCTTGGCTGCATCAGGAGTGTGTGGACATTTACTTGTTGAATAGACAATTTCTAGGGGTGAGCTTCTGGTCAACTGTATTAACAGTGGTTTTGTCCTTTTGTCATTTCATCTTCCATGGGTTTGATCTCATGGAGGTGGCAGCGTTCAATGACACAGATGGGAGGGACTGCAGAACCATGTAGGAAAGGCATCCTTCCTCTTTAGACAGGCCTGTGTCAGGGAGCTTCTCTCTCCTTGTCTTTGGATAGGAGTGATGTGTGATGTCAGGTACCACAGTAGGCATTTCTTCACCATGAAGAAATTTCACCAAGGTGGCTTTGCCTGCTTATCCCAGGATGTGTCCAGGGCTCTTGAGGGGCTCTGGGAGTGCTCTGCTGCCCTCAGCCACCCCCACCAACTCCAGGTGGTCCTTTTACACCTTCTTTTCAACTTGCCTCTAGGAAGCTTTATTTTTTGCAGCCCTAGGTGGCTGTAGGGGTGGCTTGGGGTGGGGGATAGCCCAGGCCAGCTCAGGCCAGTGGAGGGTGGGGTTGTACTGGGGCATGCCAGGGCCCTGCCCATTGCAACGGGGCAGCCAGGGGAGTCCCAGAAGCTGTCCCAACAGTGATATGGGGGATCCAGAGGCCACTAGGCCAAGCCCAGTTATCTGTACTTGTTTTAAGGAACCATAAACCATACCCATGTATGATGGTATGCACTTTGTTTATAAATGTTGCTGTATTTTCTGAATATCCCATCCTTGTTGCAATTCGTCCATCTCTGTCTCTTTCTTTGGGTGCCCCATTCCATGAGAAACAACAATATTATAAAGTCTATAATGAATGAAAGGTACAATGATATGTCTGTCACTTTATTTATTTTTTTTTATTGAATCATAGCTGTGTACATTAATTCACTCATTTATGTCTGTCACTTTAAATCAAAAGCTAGAAGTGTTTATGTTTAGTTAAACTCTTTGTTGAAAGTCAAGTTTGCTTGAAACCTTGGCCTCTTGCCCTAGTTAGCCATGTTGTGAATGCAGAGGAAAAGTTGTTGAAGGAAATTAAAAGTGCTCTTCCAGTGAACACATGAATGATAAGAAAGTGAAACAGCTTTGTTGCTGGCATAGAGAAAGTTTTAGTGGTCTGGATAAAAGATCAAAGCAGATGTAATATTTCCTTAAGCCAAAGTGTAATCCAGAGCAAGGATTTAACTCTCTTTAATTCTGTGAAGGCCAAGACAGGTGAGTAAATTACAGAAGAAAAGTTTAAACCTGGAACAGGTTGGCTCAAAGGTTTGAGGAAATAAGGTATCTTCTTTTTTTATTTTTCCTTTTCTAAGTCATATATACATAGATCATGAATACAGACATTATTCATTATTAATGACTGTTTTAATATTGTTCTGCTTTTAACATTTCGTCTGTGGTGTATACAGTAGTTCCCCAAATTACTTCTTCGAAAAATGTTATCAGAAATTTTGATTTATGTTCATTCACTTCCTCTCTACCTGTTTGCTTTCATGAAATGGTACTGTGTGGGCCAATCAAAATTTCATCCTGGCCAGTCATGGTGGTGGCTTACACCTATAATCCTAGCACTCTGGGAGGCCGAGGCGGGTGGATTGCCTGAGCTTACAGGTTCCAGAGCAGCCTGAGCCACAGCAAGCCCTCGTATCTTAAAAATAGCCAGGCATTGTGGCAAGCATTGGTAGTCCCAGCTACCAACCAGTCCCGGGAGGTAGAGGTAAGACAATTGCTTAAGCCCAAGGGTTTGAGATTGCTGTGAGCTATGATGCCCGGGCACTCTACCAAGGGCAACAAAGTGAGACTCTGTTTCATAAAAAAAGATTTCATCTTTCTCAGGAATATTGTGAACTCCAATTATATGCTGTGCTGAGAGGTTTATTAATGAATTAACAATTGAAACTAAACTTTCTTCAGTGCTTAAGTTAGATACCTTTTTCTTCCTTTTTTTTTTATTTTTTGAGACAGAGTCTCACTATGTTGCCCTCGGTTCAGTGCCATTGCATCTTAGCTCAGAGCAACCTCAAACTCTTGGACTTAAGCAATTCTCTTGCTTCAGCCTCCCAAGTAGTTGGGACTACAGGTGCCTACCACAATGCCAGGCTATTTTTTGGTTGTAGTTGTATTGCTGTTTGGCAGGCCTGGGCTGGATTCAAACCCACCAGCTCTGGTGTATGTGGCTGGTACCCTAGACGCTGAGCTACAGGTACCGAGCCTAAATACCTTTTTCTTATTATTTTTTGTTGTGCATATTAAAATTGTACACCAGTATGTTTTGGTACTCGTATACACAGTGACATGATTATTATAGTCTAGTTAATTAACATATCCATGTTTTAAATTATTTGCTGTGAAAAGAGTAGCTAAAATCTACATTTTTAGTAAATTTCTAGTGTCCAATGCAATATTAAAACTATAGTCCTCATGCTGTACATGTAATTTGAATGGTATCTAACTAATATTTCAATTGTTTTAATAACTGCTGAAGTGAAATGTTTTTCATCATTATCCAATCTTTTCTTTTCTTATTTCTTGTGTTTTTCACTCATTAAACAAACATTTATTGAGCACCTACCATGTGTTCATCACTGTGATAACCCCTGGAGGTAGGACAGTGAGCAGAACAGACATGGCCTATTCCCTGTAGTGTTCACAGCCTCACATCTGAGTACTGATTAACTTACTGGCACCTTGTTTGACCCTCCCACAATACAATGATGTTGTGTGACAGTTCTTTGCATTTTATATACAAGGAGACTGAGACTTAGGGTAAGTTGCTCCTGATCACAAGTAGATGTGGCAGGATTTTGAGCTCAGGTCCATCTAGGTCCTCTTTGTTTTTGGCTGTTTATTTTCCCCAAGTATATTTTCTTTTATTTTATTTCTTTATTTTATTTTCTTTCAGATTAATTTGAGTGTACAAAGAATTAGGTTATAATGTTTGCATTTGTTAGGTAGAGACCCTCTTATAATTGTGTCCCGTCCCTAAGAGATGTGCCATATATCCTTACATTGTGCCCATTAGCCCATTAAGTAGAAGCACACTCATCCTTCTACCTCCTTCCTTCTCCCTACTCCCTCGTTCCCTCACCCCCCAACCTTGAGTTGATTTCAATTTTTCTCTTATGTGGGCATGTATTTGACCATCCCTGGCTTTATATTACTATTGAGTACATTGGATTTTTGCTTATCCATTTTTGTGATACTTTACTAAGAAGAATGTATTTCAACTTCATCCAGGTTAATACAAAAGATGTAAAGTCTCCATCTTTTTTAATGGCTGAGTAGTATTCTATGGTACACATATAACACGGCTTGTTAATCCATTCCTGGGTTGGTGGGCATTTAGGTTATTTCAACATTTTGGTGATTGTAAATTGAGCTGCAATAAACAGTGTAGGGCAAATGTCCTTATGATAAAATGATTTTTTTTCTGGGTAGATGCCTAGTAATGGGAATTTGGGATCAAATGTGAGGTCTAATTTGAGTTCTTTGAAGACTCTCCATACTTCATTTCAAAAAGGCTGTATTAAATTGCAGTTCCCCCAAAAGTATAAAAGTGTTCCTCTCTCTCCCCGTTGTTGCCAACATCTGCAACTTTGGGACTTTGTGATGTGGCCTATTCTCACTGGGGTTTGGTGAAATCTCCGGGTGGCTTTGATTTGCATTTTTCTGATGATCAGGGATGATAAGCATTTCTTCCTATGTTTGTTAGTCATTCCTCTGTCTTCCTCAAAGAAGGTTCTGTTCATGCCTTTTGCCTGGTGGTAGATGGGATTATTTGCTCTGTTTTTGTTGATTGAGTTCTCTGTATATTCTAGTTATCAACTCTTTGTCAGATTCATACACTGCAAATATCTTTTCCCTTTCTGAAAGTTGTTTTTTTTTTTTTTGCTTTATTTGTTGTGTCCTTGGCTGTGCATATGCTTTTCAGGTTAATTAAGTCTCATTTGTTTATTTTTTTTGTTGTTGTCATGATTGCTCTTAAAGACTTCTTCATAAAATCTTTCCCCAGGCTGACATCCTCAAGAGTTTTTCCCACATTTCTTCTAAGATTTTTATCGTTTCATGTCTTAGATTTGAATCTTTTATCCATCTTGAGTCAGTTTTTATAAGTGGCAAAAGATGTGGGACCAGTTTCAGTCTTTTACATGTGGTTATCCAGTTCTCCCAGCACCATAGGTTGAATAGGTATTCTTTTCCCCAGTGTATATTTTTGTTTGGTTTATCAAAGATCAAATGACTATAAGAGACCAGTTTCATCTCTTGGTTTTCTATTCATTTTCATATGTCTATGTTTACTTTTATGTCAATACTATGCTATTTTGATCAGTGTAGACTTGTAATATAAACTAAAGTCTGGTAGAGTGATGTATCTAGCTTTGTTCTTATTTCCAAGAATTGCCTTGGCTATATGGGTTTTTTTTCTTTCTGATTCCATACAAAACGAAATACTGTTTTTTCCAGTTCTTCAAAGTATGATGTTGTTATTTTAATGGGGATTGCATTGAATCTGTTGATTGCTTTGGGTAGCATAGATATTTTTAATAATAATGTTGATTGTTCCAAGCTAAGAGAATGGCATATTCTCTCATTTGTTAATGTCTTCTGCTATTTATTTTCTTAAGGTTTCATAATTCTCTTTGTAAAGATTCTTCATCTCTTTTGTTAGTTACATTCTTAATTATTTAATTTTCTTTGAAGGTACTGTGAAGGGAATTTTGTCCTTGATTTGCTTCTCAATTTGGCTATTATTGGCATATACAAAGGCTACTGATTTGTGGAAATTGGTTTTATAACCTGAGATGTTAGTGTATTTTTTGGTCACTTCCAGGAGTTTTGTGGTTGAGTCTCTAGGGCTTTCTAAAGTATGAGATGATATCATCAGCAAAGAGCGAGAGTTTGATCTCCTTTGTCCCCGTTTGGATGCCCTTCTTCTCTTGCCTAATTGCATTGGCTAGAACTTCCAGAATCATATTGAATAGTAGCAGCAATAGTGTACATTGTTGCTTAGTTCCAGTTCTAAGTGGAAAAGCTTCTAGTTTTACTCCATTCAGTATGATATTAGCTGTGGGCTTGTCAAAGATGGCTTCAATCAGTTTAAGAAATTTAGCATCTATGCCTATTTCTTAAAGTGTTATCATTAGAAAAGGATGCTGAATTTTATCAAATGCTTTTTCTGCATCTGTTGAGAGGATCACATGGTATTTGTTTTTGCTTTTACTGATCTGGTGAATTACATGTATGGATTTCTGTTTTTTAAACCACCCTTGCATCCCTTGGATGAAGCCTACTTGATCATGATGTACATTTTTTTTTAATGTATAGCTGCAATCTATTAGTTAAGATTTTATTGAGTATTTTTGCATTGATATTCTTTTTTTATTATTATTTTTTATTAAATCATGACTTTGTACATTGATGCATTTATGGAGTTGAGGGTACTGCTTTGATATACAATGTGAAATGCTTACATTGAACTAGGTAACACATCTATCACAATTATACTCATTTCTTAATAGTTTTGAAATGTAACATAGCATCATACACATTAGGTGAGGTACTCCCAAATACCCTCCCTTCACCTATATGTCCCCTCCCCTCCCCTCTCTCTCCTCTTCCCATCTACTTTCTGGACTATAGTTATCTTTGGCCATTCATATGAGTGTGTAGGTGATTATATATTGATTTCATAGCAGTATTGAGTATATTGGATACTTTGTTTTCCATTCTTCAGATACTTTACTAAGAAAAATATGTTCCAGCTCCATCCAGGTAAACATAAAAGATGTGAAGTCTCCTTTTTTATGGCTGCATAATATTCCACGGTATACATATACCACAATTTGTTAATCCATTCATGAGTTGATGGTCACTTGGGCTGTTTCCATATCTTGGCTATTATGAATTGGGCAGCAATAAATATTCTGGTGCAAATGTCTTTGTTGTAAAATAATTTTTGATCAGCTGGGTATATACCTAGTAAAGGAATTGCAGGATCAAAAGTTAGGTCTACTTTTAGTTCCTTGAGTATTCTCCAAAAGAGTTGTATTAGCTTGCATTCCAACCAGCAGTGTAGAAGCATTCCCTTCTCTCTGCATCTTTGCCAACATCTGTAGTTTTGGGATTTTGTTATGTGGGCTAATCTTACTGGAGTGAAATGATATCTCAAAGTGGTTTTGATTTGCATTTCTCTGATGATTAAGAATGATGTGCATTTTTTCATGTGTTTATAGGCCAGGCGCCTGTCTTCATCACAGAATTTTCTGTTCAAGTCTCTTGCCCACATAGAAATGGGGTTATTTGTTCTTTTCTTATTGATTAGTTTGAGTTGTCTGTAGATTCTAGTTATCAGACCTTTGTCGGCAGCATAACCTGAAAAAATCTCCCATTCTGAAGGTTGTCTGTTTGCTTTACTTGCTGTGCTCTTGACTGTGCAGAGGCTTTTTAGTTTGATCAGATCCTAGTAATGTATTTGTGGTGTTGCTTCAATTGCCCAGGGGGTCCTCCTCATAAAATATTCTCCCAGGCCAATTTCTTCAAGTGTTTTCCCCACACTCTCTTCTAGTATTTTTATAGTTCCATGTCTTAAGTTTAAATCTTATATCCAGTGAGAATCAATTTTTGTTAATGGTGAAAGGTGGGGGTCCAGTTTTAGTCTTCTACAGGTCACCAGCCAGTTCACCCAGCACCATTCATTAAATAGGGAGTCTTTCCCCCACTGAATGTTTTTGATAGACTTGTCGAAGATCAAATGATGTTAAGTAGCTGAGGTTATCTCTTGGTTCTCTATTCTGTTCCATAAATCTATCACTCTGTTTTGTGCCAGTACCATGCTGTTTTGATAATTATAGATTTATAGTATAGCCTGAAATCTGGTAATGTGATTCCTCCTGATTTGTTCTTATTTCTGAGTAATGTATTTGCTATTCGAGGTTTATTCTGATTCCATATAAAATGAAGTACTATTTTTTCAAGTTCTTTAAAGTATGACAATTGTGCTTTAATAAGGATTGCATTAAATCTGTAGATTGCTTTGGGTAGTATGGACGTTTTAACAATGTTGATTCTTCCCAGCCATGAGCATGGGATGTTTTTCCATTTGTTAACATCTTCAGCTATTTCTTTTCTCAGAGTTTCATAGTTCTCTTTATGGAGCTCTTTCACGTCCTTTGTTAGGTAAATTCAAAGATATTTCATCTTCTTTGACACTATTGTAAAAGGAATAGAGTCCTTGACGATGTCTGATATGGATTTGGGATCTGGCCAAAGTTTATGGTATTTTAACAATGAGATAGTCCCCTTTATAATGAGGACCCTGTGTGGTGGACCATACATTGTTGTGATGGTTAAATAATAGTTTCATGAATGGTTTGCTTTTGTTCTTCTTTTTAAATTTCGGATGGAAGGCATTCATGGAAAAGTGAACCTTTTTAGACTGAGCTTGGGAAAGTAATTAGTAAAATGGTACTCATATCTTTTTTTACGTAATAAAAAGTCAGTGTAACTTCTGAAGATATGATACAAACGGATTTTAAAAGTTTTCTAATTGATAACTAATTTACTCATATGTGCACATGTACATACATGGATACACAACTTCTCACATAACAAAAGTGAATTTTTTTTTTTTTTATAATATCAGCTCTTGTCTTAGTGAAACCAGTGGCAGGTTTAGGTCATGGGTTGATTTATATGGAGTGTGCCCATGAATGTCCAATTTCATAGAGGCTTTAGGCAGAGCCCAACTAACTTTCTCATGTTTCTCTTATGATTTAATTATCCTCTTTCAGCTAATTTATTTTGTAAGTTTCAGTTTAGGACAAAATATGCTTGATTTTTAGGTAGGGGTCTTTTTTCCTAAGCTTTCCAGTAAAATAATCATATTTCTTATTTTCTATTTTACTTGGGGTACTATTTATTAATATTTATCTTCTAAAGTCATTATATTACTGATTAGGATCTATCATGTCCCTATAAACAAATGAAAATTCAAATTCTAAGTTTCTCTTTATAAATCAGCCCTACTGTTTTCCATTTCCTGTGATTTTTTATTTTTTAGAGATACATGCCCACTTATTATTTATCTACCATTCAATCTACCAAATATTTGCTTTTTTGCATTTCAAGTACAGTGTAAATTGGTAGAGTTTGTCCTGTCTAATACAAAAATCACTATAACATCTTGGCCCTTCCTGACTCATGTTATTATTACCCTTCTGCCTCTTCATTCCTTCTATAATCAAGGTAGATCAGAACAGTCAATTCCTCTGTTCATAACTCACCAATGATTCCTCATTTCATTTAGAGTAAAAGCAAAAGTTCTTCCAATGTTCCAAAAGTCATATATTTAACCTCCCTCTATGTCACACTGTGTTATCTCTCTTATTATTATTATTATTTTGTAGAAACAGAGTCTAACTTTATCACTCTCTGTAGAGAGTTGTGGCATCACATAGCTCACAGCCACCTCCAACTCCTGGGCTTAGGTGATTCTCTTGCCTCAGTCTCCTGAGTATCTGGGAGTACAGGCGCCTGCCACAAAGCCCAGCTATATATATATGTGTGTGTGTGTGTGTGTGTGTGTGTGTGTGTTTTGCAGTTCGGCCAAGGCTGGGTTTGAACCCACCACCTTCGATATATGGGGCCGGTGCCCTACTCGCTGAGCCACAGGCACCACCCCTGTGTTATCTCTCTTGATCTCAATTCTATTATTATTTTTTTGCTTATCCAACTTTGCTATACTGGTTTTATTTCTCTTTCTTTGTCTATTGAGATATGTAGCCAATGCTTATTATTTATGGATTATGTTTTGGGAATTTCTCTACTCATTTAAACTTGCTTGTCATCCCAAAATCTATATAGTACTTCCATGGTCACTCACAGTCATGTGCAGAATGATAGGAAGTTGTACAAGTCTCTGCTTTCTTGTTTCAGGTCTCATACTTCAAACACCTGTCTTTTTCATTGTGTTTTCAGTTCCATGTTTTGCACATTTCTTCTTTTTGTTGGTGATTTCACTATTTAAAATTGCTGGCAAGCATAGTGCCTAGTTGCTCTCTGAAGGTCCTAAGGGCGAAAAGGTTGAGATTTGCCTAAATGAGTAAATACAAGTGTTAGATAAGCTAACGTGTTACAGCACTACTAGCCATGTGTTCAATGTTAATGAATCTGCAATACATATTAAATAAGGTGTCTTTAAAGAGAAACACATAAAATAAAGTTGTATGTCAATAAGATGATGAAAATGTCATGACCAGAAGTTTGGTCTGGTCATGTTTGGACCTGGCACATATTTCTGCCAGGAATAATGGTTCAGTATTTACCTATTTCGTGTACAAATCAACTTTCTACAATATAACTACTATGCATAATGAGAATCAAATCTATTTTTGACCAAAAAAATCACTCTTAAATTGTGTACAACTCAGTGGTTCCTACAATGTTTAATACATTGCAACCATTGTTAACTTTGTAACTCTAGAACATTTTCATCTTCCCAAAAAGAAACTTCACTCTTGATATCAGTAATTCCTCATAATTCCCTTCACCCAAGCCCTTAACACCTATTAGTCTTTCTATCGCTATGGATTGGCTTTCTGTACATTTCATAAATGTAATCATACATAGGAAAGATTAATAAACTCATATTTTATATTATATTATTTTTTTTCTATTTATATATTCACATGTAGAGACATATTTCGTAAGTAGTTTGTAAAATTGTGTAATGAAGAGTTTGTAAGTAACTATACATTTAACTACAGTTTCCCTACATATGTATGATGTATGACAACTTTGGGAAAATCCTGTACAATATGTCCTTTTGTTAATTTCCACTTAGCATAATTTTTTCAATGTGGTTCTATATTTTAGCAATAACCAGTACTTCATTCTTTTGTACAGCTGAACAACGGTATATTTTATAGATTTAGTTTAATGGACATTTGCTTGGTTTCCACCTGTTAGCTAATGTATATAATGTTGCTATGAACATTTGTGTACTAATTTTTGTGTGAACATATCCTCATTTTCTTGATTATGTACCCATAAGTAGAATTGCTGGTTTATATGGTAAATATGTTTAACTGTGACAAACTGCATCATTTCCCCAAATAGCTGCATATTTTACATTTTTACCAGCATTATATGAGTATTCAAATTTCTCCACATCAGTGCCAATAGTTATTTGTCTTTGTGATCATAGCCATCTTCATGAAAGGAAGGGGTATCTCTTTGTGATTTTGACTTTCAACACCTTAATAACTAATAATGTTGAGCATTGCTTCATATTTTTGTTAGACATTGGTATATATTCTTTGGAGAAATGTCCATTCAAGTAATTTATCCAGTTTAAATTGCATTTTATTTTATTCTTTAGTTGTTGGCATTTATATATTCTGGTTACACATCCCTTACCAGATTTGATTTTTTTGAATTTTTTCTCTAACTTTTATCATTTTTTGTTAGTGTCCTTTGAAACATAATGGGTAGGTTTTCATTTTGATGACATTAAACCTAGCTATTTTTTATTTTCCATTTGTGTTTTTGGTGTCATATCTACAAAACCACTGTATAATCCAAAAAATCACAAAGGTATACCTCAAAAAGTTTTATCCTATAAATTTGAATATTTTAGCCCTTAATATTTTCTTTGATGAGTTTTCAGTTAATTTATGTATATATTATGATATTGGGGGTTCAACATTATTTTATGTACTTATTTTTTAATTTATATATGTAACTAGGTGTTGCTTCACAATTTCTTGATAACGTTTTCTTTCTCTATTTAATTCTTTTTAACACTTATTTTTTAAAATTATTTTTTATTAAATCATAACATTGTACATTGATGCATTTATGGGGTTCAGGCTACTGCTTCAATATACAATGTGAAATGCTTACATTGAACTAAGTAACACATCCATCGCAATTATACTCATTTCTTAATAGTTTAGAAATGTATCATTGCATCATGCACATTAGGTGAAGTCCCCCCAAATACCCTCCCTCCTCCCATATCTCCCCTTCCCTCCCCCTTCAGCACCTATTTTGATAATAAATTGATCATACATCTGTATATTTATTTTGTGATGCTTGATTGTATTTCGTTATTGTCTTTGTTTATCCCTATTGTAGTACCATACTATCGTGATTATCATGAGTGAATATTTTTGAAATTGGAAAATGTGAGTCCTCCAACTATGTTCTTTTCATTCAGAGTTGTCCTGCTGGTTTGGAGTTTCTTGCAATTCTATATTATGAAGGTTAAGATCAGGTTGTAATTTTATAAAAAAATAAGTCTACTGGGATTTGGAAAGGTATTAAATTAAATCTTTAGATAATTTTGTATTGTCATCATAATAATATTAAGTTTTCTTAAGCTTTGTAAGAAAAATCCACAATACGATATTTTTTTCTTGGAGATAGAGTTTGACTCTGTTGCCCATGCTTAAGTGCCTTAGGGCCAGCCTAGCTCACAGCAACTTCAAACTCCTAGTCAAGCAAGCCTTCTGCTTCAGCCTCTTGAGTAGTTGAGACTACAGGTATCCACCTTGATGCTGGGCTAATTTCTTTCTATTTTTTTTTAATTTTTATTAAATCATAATTGTGCACATTGGTGCAATCATGGGTCACAATGTGCTGACTCTATATACAATCTAAAATACTTTCATCAAACTATTTAACATAGCCTTCATGACCTTTAAATCACTATATGAAGACATTTATATTTCTTTCTATTTTTAGTAGAAACAAGGTTTTGCTGTTGCTCAGGCTTGTTTTAAACTCATGAGCTCAAGGGATCCTCCTGCCTCAGCTAATTATTTTTTTCAAAAAAATAAACCAAATATACAAACCCTTAGCTATAATAAACAAGGGGGAAAAAAAGAGAACTATCAAATAGATAAAATCAGAAATGAAAGGGAAGACAGTAAAACAGATGATTCAGAACTATCAAGACTTAGAAGGCAACACAATGAATAATTATGTATATGCCAACAAATTGGATAGCTTAAAAGAAATAAATTTCTAGAAACACACAAACTTCTACTACTCAACAGTTGACTAATAAATAATGACATAGAATCAGGAATCAAAAACCTTCCAACCAAAAAAAGCCCAGGATCAAATGGTTTCTTGATTGCATTCTACCAAACGTTTAAAGGATTGGCACCAATCCTTCATATACTCTTCTAAAATATAGAAGTAGAGGTAATATGTACATAATCATTTTATGAGACCATAAAATATGAGACCAGTATTAGCCAGAGACCAAAGGCCTCTCATTTTATGAGACCATAAAATATGAGACCAGTATTAGCCAGATACCAAAGGCAGGCAAAGGAATGAAAAGAAACAAAAATTACATGTCAAAATCTCTGATCAACATGCAAAAATCCCCAATAAAATCCTAGCAAATTGAATTCAACAGCATGTCAGAAAGATTACATACCAAGACCAAATAGAATTTATCCTTGAGATGTAATTTTGTCTTAAATGCACAAATAAATGTGAAACATTGCATTAATAGAATTAAAGATAAAAACTACATGATTATAATAATATATGCAGAATAAGAATTTGATGAAATATTTCATTATTTGAGTACTGTTGCACCTATGGGCATTTAGTTTGTTTCCAATATTTTGCACTTATAAACAGTGATGTAATTGTTAATCTTTTTTCTTTCTTTTTCTTTCTTTTTTCTTTTTTGAGACGTAGTCTCGATCACTTGCCCTGGTAGAGTGCCCTGGCTCACAACAACCTCAAACTCTTTGCCTTAGCCTCCTGAATAGCTGGGACCAGAAGGCGCCCACCACACTCCAGGCTAGTTTTTCTATTTTTAGTAGAGACAGTGCCTTGCTGTTACTCAGGCTGGTCTTGATCTCCTGAGCACAGGCAATCCACCCTCCTCGGCATCCCAGAGTTGTAGGATTACAGACATGAGCCACCACATCCAGCCCCTGTAATTATTAATCTCGTCCACATGTTAAAGGTGGAAGTTTGGGTCAAAAGATAAGTGTATTTATAGTCTTACTAGATATTCACAATTTTTCTTCAGAAATATTCTACCAGTTTGCATTTCTACCAGTAATACATGAGAGTGACCACATCCACACAGCCTTTCCACCAGAATATATTGTTCCATATACAAAATGTTGCTTTCCAGTTTAATTTTAAATTGTAGTTATCTTACCTAGTAGAAAGGTTGATCTTTTCATATGCTGTATAGTGCATGTGCACATGAATGGATACATGTACATATACCATGTGTGTGAATTGTCTGCTTATGTCTTTTGTCTATTCATTTATTTTTTGATCGTTTTGCTCTTTTGTGTATGATAGTTATCTATATATTAGAGATGTTAGCCCTTTACTTACTATATATTTTGCAAATATTTTCTCCATGTTTGTTCATTAATATGTAATATTCTTATTCAATCTGGATTTTTCCCTACACTTAAGATGTATAGGAAGTAAGAGTTTCCTTTTTTTTTTAACGTTTATATCTCTGATAGATTTAAGTGTTTATTTTATATATGCTATGAAGCATAGATTTAATTTTATGTTTCTACAAATGACTAACAACTTTTTCCTGCACCATTTAGTAAAATGCTCCCCCCTCATCTGAGATTCCACATTTATTAAATACTAAATTTTAATGTGTACTTTGATCTCTTCATGAGTTTTCTCTAATATTCTACTAATTTGTTACTTCATGTGCTGTGTACTGAATGGTTTTAGATAGCTAGCACTCCTATGTACCTTTTCTTTTTTAGTGTTTTTATGATTATGCTTGCAGTTTTCTTTTCTGTATAAACTTCAGTATCAATTTGTCTAACCTCATATAAGGTTGTTGGTTTTTTATTGGGATTTTTTTGAATTTACACATTAGCTAAGAGGAAATTGACACCTTTATCTCCTTTCCTCATTTTCTCCAAATACAAAGGACATCCTTCCATTTATTCAAGTCTATTGTGCTGTTTAGAAGTGTTTCAAAGTTTTCTTTGCATTGTTTCTGCCCATTTCTTGTGATTTCTTTTTCTTTATTAAGATGAATTCTTACCCTGTTGCCCAGGCTATTGTACCATGGCATCAGCCTGCCTAGCTCACAGTAATTTCAAAGTCCTGGATTTAAATGATTCTCCTGCCTCAGCTTCCCAAGTATTTGAGACTACAGGTGCTTTCAGCAATGCCTGCCTTATTTATTTTTCTAGGGTTTTTTTTTTTTTTTTTTTTAGTAGAGATGGGGTCACCCTCTTGTTCAGACTTATCGTAAACTCTTGAGCTCTAGTGATCCTCCCACCTCTGCCTCCCAGTGTGCTAGGATTACATGTGTAAGCCACCACACTGGGCTATGATTTATTCTAATAATTATCTCTAACTGGTTGTTTTTATTTATGAAGGCTACTACTGTATATATTTTAATTTTATAATTAGCTGCCTATTGAATGCTTGTATTTGTTTTCTTTTCTTTTCTTTTTTTTTTTTTAAAGATAGAGTCTCACTTTATCACCTTCTGTAGAGTGATGTAGCATCACAGCTCACAGCAACCTCCAATTCCTGCGCTTAGGCGATTCTCTTGCCTTAGCCTCCTGAGAAGCTGGGACTACAGGCTCCTTCCTCAATGCCTGGCTATTATATTTGTATTTTTGTTATCATTGATTCTATAGGTTTTCTAGATATATTCTCATGCCATGTAATATCCTTTTTTCCAATTCTTATGCACCTTTCTCTCTTTGTATATATGTGTTTGTGTTTTATCATGTTAAGAATTCTAATGTCTTAATTCTCAGTTTTTAATTTTTTCAAAATTAAGAATAGGTGTTAAAAATCATGATTATTTCCTAGATTTATTAAAAAACATATAAGTAGATTCCTTATTTTTGAACTACTCTTACACTTTAGGAATAAATTCAACATTATGATGTTATTTTCTTAAAATAAGTTTGGATCCTTTTCGATAATATTTTAATTTGTATTTTTCCACCATTATTCATAGATGATATTAGTCTATAATCCATTTTGGTGCTATTTTTACCAGGTTTTGTTACCAATTTTATAATGCTTCATACAAATAATTGCCAGAGAACAATTTATGAACTACTAAGACTCTTTGTTCTTTGAATAATTGGTAATATTTCTTCTTTGTGTGTGTGTACACACACACACACACACACATGCATAGATGTGCTTTTATTTGTGTGTGTGGGCATATTTAATATGCAGTATTTTCTGTTTAAATTTTTGTTCTTCATTGGGGTGGGTTTTTATATACTGTCATCTAGGATTTATTAGTGTTGAAATTTTAAACTTGTCCCTTAGGACGTTTAAAACTACTTCTGTTTCCATGGTTTTCTTATTCTGTTTGTACAATTTTGTATATTTCTCTTTTTGATAGAGTTCATTTGTGACTTGTATAGTAGTTCTGTACTAATAATTAGTTATATTTTTCTACTCTCTAACACATTAGTTTCTGCTCTTATTGTTCACATCATTACCTTTGTTTTCTTTTGGTTTACATTGTTGTTTAGCCTTTCCTTCACAAGTTAACATGTGTTTCTTATTTCATTTTAGTCATGAATGTGTTTAATGCTCCCTGATGACCTCCTTAAATCCATTGTATAGATTTTTTTTGTTTGTTTAGAGACAGAGTCTCATTATGTTGTTTCAGTAGAGTGCTGTGGCATCACAGATCACAACCTCAAACTCTTAGGCTTAAGCAATTCTCTTGCCTCTCCCTCCCTAGTAGCTGGGACTACAGACAACTGCCACAATGCCTGGCTATTTTTTGTTGCAGCTGTCACTGTTGTTTAGCTGGCCTGGGCTGGGTTCCAACCTGCCAGCCTCGGTGCAGTGGCTGGTGCCGTAACCTCTGTGCTACAGGCGCCGATCCCATTGCATATATTTTTACATGTAGTGTTATAACCGTCACATGTCAATTGTACCTGATAAACACCATCAAAGTGGGGGGTGGGTGAGGATCCATCACTGACACCAAAATAAATAGTAGTATAATTTAAAAAAAAAACCTATATGTTCTATATGTCATAGTACAAGTTACAAAGAACACTTCATTCACATTATCTGCATATTCTTTTCATTATATTTTCTTCTTTTTTTATAATTTTATTAAATCGTAATTGTGTACATTAGTGCAATCATGGGGCACAATGTGCTGACTTCATATACAATCTGAAATATTTTGGTAGAACTGTTAAACATAGCCTTCATGGCATTTTCTTAATCACTATATGAAGACATTGATATTCTACATTTAA